>JAUZSU010010669.1:0-11158 GCA_034780255.1 Parotocinclus maculicauda
TTTGGCAGCAACTACAGCCTCAAGTCTTTTTGAATATGATGCCACAAGCTTGGCACACCTATCTTTAGGCAGTTTTTTCAATTCTTCTTTACAGTACCTTTCCGGATGCACTGTATTTACATATGATAGCAATGTTTTTTGTTTTTTTTTATGACAGCATTGGTTCTTAAAAAGAAATGTCAGGATCTGCAGTTCACCCATTCTCCATCACTCCACCCATCCCTAACATTCAGTCTTCGCAGTTATAGCCCTGTTTAAAGATGTCAGATTAAAATGTGAAATTAATATCAGAAATTATGTCAGACATATTCTTGCCTAATTAATGGCATCTACTCTTTTCACATCTGGTGAAAACTTAAGATATGTAGCAATTAGTCTGCTCTTAATTACCTCTATTGCTTTTGATCTCAGCTACCAGTGCTATGTCAGGCATGCTCATTTATTCTGAGTGTCTGGTTGAGAGATGGACCTCTTGAATTTTAAAAATGACTTAGGCACTTCACAGATTTATGATATGTGCATATCATAGAGTACTGATAGAGCGCCAAGCAGATTCTTACTGACCCCCCCCACCAGCTGCATCATTTATTTTTGGTTATTTACCATAACCATAACAGAATATGATTTTTGATTGTGAAAGACCACATAATTAGTGCAAGCTGCAACACATATGGCTTTAAAATAAAAGAGAACCATTTAGTGCTTGGGTGTCAATGTACTCATCTGGGCACAGCAGTGACATGAATTTGAGTTTCAGTTGTGCCTACATACTGACTGGGACATCATACAGTCATGATGGCTGACCGATTATGCATCAAGTGCTACATCAGCAACCCTAGCTATAGGGGTGACAGACTGAAGTCAACTCCACATCACAATTATGCTTGCAGCTTATCTGTGCCAGACATAGATAGTAGGTTAGTGGGATAGCGGGTTAAAAATCACAAGTTACTGCACACAAAAAATGTATTATGACAAAAACTCACAAATTCAGCAAATGCTATATGGTACTAGCTAGCTTTCAAAACTAGATTTGAAATCTATTTCTCTCCTAAAAGTAGTCCTGAACTTGACCCGTCTGCTGTGTAATTTAAATTAGTATTTGATTTACACTTGAGGTGTAATTTTATTAGAGTTTTCCATAATGCAAGTATAATGGAAACATAGATGCACTCTAATGCACTGCAATGTACACCATATATTATTGTATTAATAAAAATATACATTTCTACTTCTACCATTTATCATATAGCAAAAGTGCAATTTCAACATCATAATGCTACTAATAAACAGTATTTATTTTGCACCCAATTAAAGTTAGAATTTCAAATTACTAAATATTAATATGACCCCAATTCCAATTACGTTGGGACATTGTGTAAACATGATTAAAAACAGAATATGATGATTTGCAAATATTAACAACCCATATTCAATTGAATACACTACAAAGGCAAGATTTTTAACATTCAAACTTTTTTTTTTATTTATATATTCTCTTTTTTTAATTCCAAAAAAGTTGGGACAGGGGCAACAAAAGACTGGAAAAGTTGAGAAATTCTCAAAAAACACCTGTTTGGAATATTCCACAGGTGAACGGGTAAATTGGAAACAGAGCCATCACTGTGTATAAAGGGGGCATAGCCAAAAGGCTCAGTAATTTACAAGCAAGGATGGGGTGGGGTTTACCACTTTGTGAACAAATACATGAGCAAAGTTGAAGAAGAATGTTTCTCATTGTGCAATTGCAATGAATTTAGGGATTTCATCACCTACAGTCCATAATAACATAAAAAAATTTAGAGAATCTGGAGAAATCTCTGCAAGTAAGCGTCAAGGAAAAAAACCTTCAATCCCCCAGGCGGCACTGGAATACTTCAGAATCAGAATCTTTTTATTTCGCCATGTATGATACACATACAAGAAATTTGACTTGGTAAAAACACAGTGAACACAGTTCATTGCTTGGCTCTCGCCCAGAAACTGCTGGGCTCAAGCTCATCTGAGATGGACTAACGTGTGGAAAAGTGAAAAAAGTGTCCTGTTGTCTGATGAATCCATATTTTAAATTGTTTTTGGAAATCAAGGACGTTGTGTCCTCCGGGCCAAAGAGGAAAACGACTGTCCAGATTGTTATCAGTGCAAAGTGCAAAAGCCAGCATCTCTGATGGTTTGGGGGTGTGTTAGTGCCCATGGCATGGATAACTTGCACATCTGTAATGTCACCATTTATGCTGAAAGGCAACATATGCTGCCATCCAAGCAACATTTTTTTCACGTCCCTGCGTATTTCAGTAAGACAATGCCAAGTCCCATTCTGCACTTGTTACAACTGTGTGGCTTCATAGTTAAAGAGTACGGGTACTAGGTTGGCCTGCCTACAGTCCAGATCTGTTTCCAGTTGAAAATGTGGGGCACATTATTAAGCACAAAATACAACAACAGAGAAGTTGTACATCAAGCAAGAGTAGGAAAGAATCCCACCTACAAAGCTTTAACAATTAGTGTCCTCAGTTCCCAAACACTTATAGAGTGTTGTTAAAAGGAAAGGTGATGTAAGACAGTGCTAAATATGCCCCTGTCACAACCTTTTTGGAAGGTGTTGTAGGCATCAAATTCAAAATGACTGAATATTTTCAAAAAACAAAAAATGGTTTATTCGTTCAAACATGAAATATCTTGTCTTTGTAATGTATTCTGAATATAGGTTGAAAAGTGTTTGTAAATTATCATATTCTGTTTTTATTTATATTTTATACAACGTCCCATCTTCATTGGAATTGGGATTGTATATAAAAGTACAAAGTTGACCAACTTCAGAACATTTCAAGAGTGTTAATCATTCATGCAGCTGCAAATACACCAAATGTTGTTGTTGTAGCACAGTCACATAATATTTTATTTATTCATGTGTTTATCAGCCCTTTTATTTTAAATGAAAGTTTGCCACGGTTTCTAGATTTCATCACTTGCCATTTTTCTCTGATAAGACAAAATTGAAGACAGAGGGAAAGATTTCTAATTACAGTGCACTGATCTTAAATATGAGTGTTAAGATTTTTCCCATTTTCAGCACATGCAGTGCTGAAATAAGCACCTTCATCACTTCTGGGACGAGACTAATTATGTTTTTTGGAATCTGCTACATGGTTCCTTGAGCATTTATGTTTCTGTCACTTGTCACTTTTCATGCAGTGAATAGGATTGGACATATCCCAAACACAGTCAGCCAACATGCTTCTAGAAAAAAGGTCAGTGGAAGTTCACAGGATGTGAATTGATTCTAATCATTAAGACAGCAATAGGAGCAGAATATCTAATGCATCCTGCTCCTTATGACATGCTGTAGCAATGCTGTGCTATTTCCACCAACAGGTCTGATATGTTTCTGCTAGAGACATGGCACCCTAACTGAAATAGAGCCCTCTGAGAGGAGTTTGTTGTATGGAAACATTGCAGCAATAGTTTTGCACAGCAAAAAGCCAGCTAAAAATAATCAAACACCTCTCAAAATCCCACAAGCAATATGTGTAAAACCGGACAAATTACTGTTATTCCACTAGAGAACCTCATGTGCGTAGTATCAATAGCTGTATGTGTTTGTACATCAAGTGTGTATGTTTTGAGTACGTCTTCCACAGTCCTTCTAAATCAATATGTTTTTTTTTTTTTTTTGCGCCATTACAATTGCTCTTTAAGTGGATGCTGAAATACCATAGGTACAAAGTTTGATGTGTCATGATGTGTCATTAATGGATGCTGTTAAGGGCTTTTGCATAATGAAAAAGTTTGTCGTTTTCATTATTTTATTGATAAGAAATAAACCTGGAGCAGAAGCATGATCAAATGGGTACCCTGACCTTTTCTTAGCCAGAACACTTGGATAAAGTTCTTAACACTCATGTGGAAATTAATTTGGTAAAGTAAATGTGTATAAGATATCAAATAGAGACCCGAATAAAAATAGGTATAGTTTAACAGCTTATTGACTTGCAGAATTTTAGGAGTCGAAGTATTTGAAGTGCTCAAAGATATTGCTATAGTGACACAGACACTTTTCCCAACCAGTCAGTTATAAATATTCAGCGATGACCTGGTGAATTGTAAGTGCAGTTATTATGAACTGAGACAAGAAATTTACTTAGGCAATCAGTATGCTGGGTTTGGTGTGGAAGAACTTGACTGGCCTATATAGAGCTGACCATTCCATTCAGCAGGGTGGCCAACTATGAGCCAACATAAATGACTTCCAATCCAGTTGTGGTCAAAAGAAGCAAATAAAGTTATACTTAAGTCTAGCGGGCAGTTATGGTCACAAAAAGGCTAACCAAAATGCGCAGTCGATAGTCTATATTACTTACTGATCGTGACACTCAAAATAGACTGAACAAAAAATCATAGAAACCAGCAAGTAGATATGTCATGATTAAGAATGCTCATTAAGATTCAGTATCAAACCTCTTCTTATGAAAACATTATGTAACCCTTTGCAGATTAAATGCACATGGTCGTCTTGAAGGCAATTACCGAATTGAAGCAGAGTTTTAAACACAGTCTCTGATAATGCTTGATGGCATACAGTCAACCACTACAGTAGATAATTAAATCCATTCTGACAAATGATTTATTTGATTGTGTTTTGACCTTGGCTCATGTGTTTCATTAAGATGTGAATTGAAAACTCAAACAATAAAAAAAATATACAGAGTTTCTCATTCTACATTCTACAAATAACCTAAAATAAAATCTGCATTCATGGCATGAGTCTTGTTTGTATATTGCCTGTGCATAAAATTCAGTGTATTGATAAAATCCAAGTGGTGATTAGAACCAAACTTTAAAAACAATACAAGTAATGCAACACTAAAGGTAACCATCATAACCCAGCACAATCTATATAAAAGCAAGCTCTGTCTTGATGCATTTCTCACTTTTGGCATGGATAGCAAATCTACCATGTTTTAGAGGTAATGATGCTGGATATAGCAAGTGTATGGATCCGTGAAATAATGAGAAGCCAGATCATAAAATGTTTTATGACTTGAACACATTGCTTGCAGTGGGGACAGTCTTAACCCAGAATTCAAGCTGTTGATTTGAGGAATGCAACTGAACCCTGTAATGTCAAGTTACTTAGTTACTTAGATAAACAGTGGTTAACTAAAATCAAACATGTTTTTCATTAATTTTCAATAATATAACCTCAGTAAACGGATAAATAAAAAAATTAACTAATTTTGATCCATTTGCCAGATGCCCTTTAAATAAACAACATGTATGATCCAAAGTCTTTTGTTTATTTGTTTTATTTAACGTCGTAATTAGCATCAGTGGCCATTTTAGCAACACACACAAGGCTATGTTTACACACAAGGTTACATCAGGACTAGTTGGCAATGATTTGCCTTTTTTTTTCCACTGTAAAGGTGGTTTGTCACTTATTGAGTAAGAACAGTTCTGTAATAATTAAAATGTATATGCGTAGATAAAATATTATTTTATTTAAATAGTGGGCTGCGGAAAAAAATTTGGGAACCACTTTGTTATAATTATATAAACAGAGTAATAAAACATGATTACTGACATCTGTTACAAGTTACAACAGGTTAAAGTTAAAACTTACTTTCTAAACCTTCTATTACTGTGCTTGCAACAAATTCCAAAAAACTGCAGGGACAGTAAACCATTTACCACTTTGTAGTGCTGCCATTTTTTTACAACATGTTTTGACACAGAGGATACCATTAAGTCATTAAATGTTTAAGGTGCCATTTTGTCTTATTTTTCCTGCAAACACATCTTATGTTGTACTGTTAAATGGGGTCATCATTGTCATTTTTTTTCTCTACACATGGACAGGTTAGGACAGCAGGCAAGCAGTCCCGTACCCTCGTCTTCCACAGCCATACCATGTAATGTGTGCAGCATGTTGGTTTGAATTGTGTTGTTAGAAAATGATTTAATGTTTCCATTGCTCTAAATTGAGATTGGTATTGGGACTGAGAGGACAAGTTTCTTTTACGCACAAAAAAGTGTTGTCTTAGTCACATTTTAAGTCTTTCTTTGAGGACTATTGCTCCTAAACATTTGAATGATTTTATGGACTTTTGTGGATACTGTGTTTGTACTAGATCATAATTACAATCACGTGTTGGCATCACTTGTTTAAAACCACATTGTTAATTAGTTTTTTTAAACCATATTATTAACCGTAAATTGCCCTATTCCCAGATGTTACTGTAATGTCGTGCAGGCCTGAAATGCAGGAATGGATTAAATCTGTTGTAAACTCAATTTTCACCCAGAAGGGGCCTTCTTAAGGACCTTTTTAAGGCAGATGCTTAGAGAACTTTTTTTTGATACTGTCACCGTATTCATAGTCATTAGGGGTTTTAGAAATGAATTGTAATATGACTGAATAAACTGTACCTGACCTTAATATCAAACACTGCTGAAGCCCGTACTTCAAAGAAGTGGCACTGTTACTAAGGGGAGGTTACAACTCTCCTTACTTTAATATGTATAATCATAAGCAGAGTTTAAAAAGGAAATACATTACAGATACTTTATGTTTGCCTATCAACTATACAACTAAAACAAATGAGCAATGCCCCAGCAGTTTTGGCAGTTAATGCAGACAAATCTTAACCATCCACCAAATTTTCTGCTGCAATTCTCTTTTTTAACGTGTTCTAGTTAAATGTAGAATACATAGCACAGACCTATATAATAATTCAGAATTGTAAAAACTGAAATGGGGAGAACATACAAACTCTTCATAGGCAGTAGCTGGCCAGAACTGAAATAACATGTTTTTAATATACTGTATGCATTTTGAATATAGGTTATAACTAAAAATAAAATACAGTTGTTGCTCATAGCAGCTGCAACAGTGTTTTAAACACAAAAACTGGAAGTTACATAATGTGATTTATAGTCAGTACTTCTTTTTTATGTCAGGACATTCAGGTCATGATGTTATGTGGAATTACAATATCTGTTAGGATAATCTACAGTAAAATGACCACGTCTTTCATACTCTGACATTAAATTATCATTATTATTATTTTCAGAATAGCAGGGATTTGTAAGAGTGTGACCTTTTTTAAAAAAAAAAAAAGCATGTGCTTTTGGACCTAGGATTTTTGCCACCTTATCTAAGATAATATTAGAGGTTTTGACCAGAAGCTCTACATTGAGCACCAATCACATTAATTGTGAAATGGTCCTAAATTGCAAAGCAGCAGTCATCTCGTAAACCTCAGGGATCATTAGCCACAGGACAGTGATTTGCCATTGACTTCTGGAGGAGAGTTTTTATAACAGCTATTTTTACCATTTTAGCTAGATAGCCCATGTTACCCAATGACTAAATTGCATTTAACAAGGGGCCAAATGACTGGCAGTAACTTTTTATGATTAAATATCTGGCGTTATTTGGATGTCAGCAATGGTGATGCATAATATGTTTCTTACGGTGACAGTGACATGGTCAATAGAACATTCCATTATGAACACCCATGCTCTTTTGGAGAAATCTCCAAGGATTTATACAGTTGTGCACTTAGGTAACAGCATGGTCAAAAGTATCTGAACACCCCTTTCAACAAATGATTTAGCAATCCAGCCATACCACCTACCGCTAACAGGTGGATTCAATCAGTGATGCAGTCTCTATAGACATTCAATATCCTTGGGTGATGCAAAATAATGGATGGGATTCATTCGAATTCTGAATAAACAGTCTTAAGTATGTCAGATGCGAAGAATCTTTGTATGTGTGCCACATATTCTCTTGTCAGTACGTGTCAGGAGTAGTGGTTCAGAACCATTCAAACATGTGTTACACAGTCAAGAGGCAAGCGTGGAGGGTTTCGAATTACTGTCAAAGTATTGACATGCCGTTTACCATATTTCTGAATTGAGTATTTCAGTCAGGCAGACCAAAGGGGGACGCTGATGCTCTGACTGACAAGCTGCGCTACACAACGGAAATCCGAATGCCACATTTCATATTCATGACTTGATTTGAATTTTGAAGTGGACGTGAGTTTTTTCCTAAATGTCTTCTGTCATGATACATAACTCCTGTTGGATATGTAGAATCTATGCTTTATAAATCAATGTTTATTTATGATATTAGAGAATGTTTTTCAATTATACGGATTTCTTCATTAATTATGATTTTTTAAATGTGTATTACATAATAATATTAATACATTTTATAAACTTCTGCAGTACAAACCACTGTGCATTTTAAATCTTCATAGAAAACACTGATAAGATATTTCCACTCAGGGCTTTAAAGGTACATGAAAACCCAGACTAACAACTTTCTCAGAGGTTAGGTGGTTTAATTAATGAAAAAGTGCATTCTAGTTCTAATTTGTGTGTCTGCATTGTGACCCAGTAATGTCATATTCTAATTTCACTTAAAAGCTGCAGCTACTTAATCACAAAAACTGGGACATTATGGAACCTGGACATAAAATATTGTTTCATTGAAGAAAATATGAACCTGAGATATGTCATGTTTTGTCTGATCAACTCCATATGTTGCTCTAAAATCTCAGTCTACTTTTCTGCATAAATGCTGCTATCACAGAAGTGTAAATAACCTTTACAAAGGGCACTGACACTGCCTAATAACATGGCTCTTTGACTTTTTGTTTTTGGTCCAAAACACTCAGCTTCCTTCATAAAAAAATTTAAACCTGGAATACTTTTTCATCTGATCACAGTACACCATGTTGTAGTCAGTTTCCATGGTGTGATGGTCCATCCTAGATGTCTCAGTCAACACTGCTTCCCGACATTGTTAACATATCTTTTTTTCACTGTAAAGTTTTCAGGGGCATTGGTGAATATTGTATTTATTTGAATCATACTTATTGTAGTGCCAAACAAATATTTGTTTGTGATTGCCTTTCATTCATTCAAGTATTGTTTCTAACTGCTTTATTTATAACATATTATAATGCAGGGTTTTAAGGACATTTTTCCCAGTGTTTTTCTTTATTTAAAAATTTTAAGTGAAACTGAAATCTCTCTGACAATTTATCAGCCAACTGGGACTGAGCGGCATTTCAGTGAATTAAGTCCAGTGGATTAAATCAGTTCCTCCAGCATGTGTGTGTGAGCTTGCATAATTTCGACCCAAAACCATTTATAGTCTGACAAGCAATAGTGATGGCTGGTAGACTTATTACCCTGAAAAATAAACTTTAATCAGGCTCTATTGCCTTGCCTCTATTTGAGCATGTCCCAGCATATCCTACATTGTAAATGTGATGTTAAAAGTAAATAGCAAATGTGCAGGTCTTTAAGATGATCATATAAATGTGAAGGGCAGGCTAATACCATTACCTGTACGATTGGCACTAGTGAGCTCTAATCAAGCTCCACTCTATTTACTCAAAATTATGGTGAGATAAATAATTGAAGGTTAAAAATGTGACATTTGTCCTATTTTACACCATGAGGATGTTCAAGCAAATACAAGGAGGAAGGATGGATTTTGAAGGTCTGTTATGGTTATGATAAGACGTGTATGAATAGGTTTTAATTAAATATTGATTAGTTTTGATATATTTACATTATTAACCTTTCTTAACTGATATGTTTGCAAAGTGCTGCAAGTATCACTTTGTGTGGCATTATCTTGCTATTCATTAAATGACTGTATATAGTAAAATAAATAAGAAATAATTAATGATTAATGCCAGATTATTTAAATTACTTAAATATAGGGATTCAGCATCTAAACTAATTCAGAGCCAGATGATTGACGAAGGTTTTTGGTGTTGCACTCAGAATATTGACTGCAGGCTAAGATTAAAGGAAAACCGCAACTTAGCTGACAGTCTGGTTATCTCTATTGGACGAAATCATGGCCAGAATCCATCCCAGCAGATTAGAAAATGTGACTATGTTGCTAATGTTATTTTCAGTCTGACTGAAATCATTAACTTGAAGACTGAGGTGTGCATAAAACAGGAATATATATATAGACCCACTGGTCACTTTATTAGGTACACCTCATTGTTTCTACACAGTGTCTATTTTCTGTGTTATACTGTTATAGTCATACTTCATCATGGCTCATATGATGCTGCATGCTGGTGCATGCTGGTGGTTAAACATTTTTGGTTGATGGACTAATTTCAGTCCAGCATTGACAATGAGGTCAGTGGCAATGCTTTGTCTCATCCACTAAAACCAACAAAACACACACTACCACAGCATCAGTATCACTATCAGTATTAGTACCACCTAAATAATAGGCCCTGGCCATTAGAGAATAATTAAGTAATCAGCTAGTGTGTACCTTAGAGTAAATAGTAAATTAGCGTAAGTAAATTATGTTAATAGTAGCATTCACGGCATTATAAAACATATGCTTTATGCACTATATATGTAATGTCATGTAATGGTTACATTAACAAGTCAGAATGAAAAAAAAAAAGTTATTTTGACATGAATGATTGTTCCTGCCAGGCCACTTACTCTGACTATTTCTATAACTGCTGATCTCCTGCGATTTTCACATTGGATATTCTCTAGAGCTCGGAGAATGTTGTAATAGGGGAAAAAACATCTAGTAAGCATCAGTTCTGCAAATGGAAACACCTTGTTGATGACCGAGGTCAACAGAATGGTTGCAGTAACTCATATAACCCTTCTGTAATATTTGTGGTGAGCGGAAAAGCATTTTTTATTTTATGTAAAACATATATATAAATACTTGTACAGTTATGCACCATTTAATGACTGCACTATGAAACAATTGAAACAATTTGTTGACTGAAATGGTTCTTACCCAGATATTATTGTAGTATTTTTATGCTTCTGTAATGTAAATACGGATAATATAATGTAAAAAGGTCTATTTTTTACAAGAAAAGTGAAATGATGAAAATATGTAAATGTGTCTGAGATACTGCAAAAATTGTGAATGGAATGCTTCCATCTAGGTAGCATGTAAAGCCTGAGCATCCTCTTCCTCCAGGAAAAAAAAAAACACAACACTGTGATTCTTTAGTTACAAGAAATTACACACACTGCAGAATCACAACTAGGTACTGTTACGATGCTGGTAGGTGTTTTTATTTAAGGACCCAGAATGCGGGATAGATGTAACCCCACGGCGTATAATAAG
>JAUZSU010010680.1:0-11157 GCA_034780255.1 Parotocinclus maculicauda
TTTAAATCAAAATTTGGATTAAGCGAAGATTAAGCGGAAATGATTTGTAAATATTAATCTGCACACTTCCATTCATCATGCAGTAAGGCAAAAAAGGCTGCTCTGCTTCGCTAGCGTAGGTCTCCAGTAGCTTTTTAATGAGCTTTCAGACCTGTAATTAATAATGGTATTTTTAGATAATATATACTTTTTATGGTCATTTGATAACTGGACAGGCATATTGTAATTATTCTCACCGGTTTCCAGTAACGGACGTTTGTGTGTACATGTAGGCAACGCGTCCGCAGAGTAATACAACTTTAGTGTGAGACAACAACACTAAAACAACGGCTAAAACACTTCTCAACCAATCAGATTGTGAGGTCGGAACTAACTGTTGTATAAATATATATTTGACATATGTAATAACATACGTACATGTGGATGTCAGTTTAACTCTTAAAATCTAACTTAACACTGTTTTGAAAACCGGATGATCATAATGTTTTGCTATGTAGCTATACTTTGTATTCTATTTGTTAACCCTGTTGTATTACTTTGAGTTAAACTGTGTCTACATTAAAGAAAATAGACCCGTATAGAAAGCCATTATATAGCCATTCATTACTTTTTTTACCAGACTGGCTATCCTGCTGTCTGCCAGACTGATTCAGTGACCTGGACATGTCTGTTCATGTTTGTTTGAGCATCTCAGGAATTTAAAAAGTATACACAGGCTTACATATTAATCATTAGGATGCTGTTGTTCAGAGCCATAAAGACATTCATAATCATAAGCATTGCTAAATGTTTCTTATTAAGTAAGCCAACAAGCAGACTAGAAGTAAAGTCTTCCTATAATGTGAAACTGTTAAATATATACTGTTCACAGAAATTAAATTATGCTAATGAAATATCCCATAATTTGTGAGCAGTCTAATATTTAGATCCCTATAAATTGTGATTTTGACACAACCGTCTGATGCAACAACTACAAAGGAGGTTTTATGTTTTTAAATTATTATTAATAAGGTACAAGATTGAACAGAAATAGATTATTTGGTCAGTGTTATATGATATGAAAGCTATGTTATTGTACATGGCTCCCTTTTGACCCTTTTCTTTTTCCACAGCCAACTGCTTAATTACAGCCATTTGTATTTCCCCAATATAAACCCTCTTTCCACTACACCCCTTTATCCATTAGGTATTTAATGAAAAAAGGAAACAGTGGAGCACAATATGCTAGAATGGAAGGGACAAAGGGTAAGTTTTTTTAAACAAAGAAAGAAAAGGGATAAAATAATTATTCAATGGAGGAGATACAAATATATGGGAAATTAAGCAATCATCCAGTATGTGAAAGAGATATTTTGGAAGTGATATAGAGGTAGAAATGATTATTGTTGTTTCATTAGGGTTGGTATAAAAGGCAGTCAAAAGTTGGTCTACCATCAGCCAGTAAAAGAAAAAAGAACACTTTCTTGTTAGGTTTAATTGTCATTCACACTGTCAGTTTGTAGTTATTTAATTATTAAACATCACTTTTACCATCAGTGGGCATTTCATGGGCCAATTTAGCGTAATTAATTAACCTAATGCATGTCTGTGAGATGATCACTTATTTTTAAATGCATCTTAGTTTTTCACACTTATTCTTATAACTACATTTTTAAAAAAGTAGATTTATGAATATAGACAATTAAATAAACCTGTTTTACAGTAAATAGGTTTACTGTTGTTATGATGTTATGTGGGTCAGTTCTCTTCCTATCCACAAGGGGGCTGTGGTAAAAAGACGTTAAAATACTAATACTAAAAACAGTGGTAAGAGATTCACTTTTACCCTCTTATGAAAAAGAGATTTTATATTACATTTAATCTCCGACCTTTTCTTGAAAAACTGAGGATGGTTGCTAAGATTTGTACGATTCTTCACTTCATATTTGCTCCTTTGGGCCTACATCTGATACTGCTAGCTCCATGCTGCTATTCATCTGCGTGGACCAAGCTGTTTTTCTTTAATCAAAGTCTGTGCAAATTAGCTTATAAATGATGACTTTCTTGAAAAGATTTGGGGTGCATTGAAGGTTTGGTTATTTATTTATTTCTGTTTGCCTTTATTCTGGCATGAGTGTTTGTTTGTGCATTTTTTTGCTTTTACCTTCTACATGTTTACAATTTTTCTTGTTCTTTTGTATAGTTTTACCTACAATAACTTATAGGAAAAACTACAAAAGAACAAGAAAAATTGCTCACCGAGTTTGGATCTTTATTTACCAACCAGGCTGGTTAATACTGTAGTATTTTATTAAAAGCGTGCTGTGCTATAAATCCCAGCTTAAATAAAAGATGAGGTTTAGACTTCAAAGTCAAGTAGAACTGACACCAGTGAGGCCTCTGCATTGGACTAAAAGCCACTTGTAGGGCATGACACTGTCTACACCATTTAACACGCCTCGTTATCTCTGCTTAAGTTATTGTTAAGTAGTCGATATGGCGTACACAAGAACACGGTGAATGGGAAACCGTCTGCCACATGTATGTGCCAGTATCAGAAGACTGAACCTAGTAATGTAAGATTGATAAAGCAGTGAATGGAATTGCCTCACCCTGATTCTTAGGAATTAACACAGTGTACCATCAGGTCATCTCTAGTTTCTAATAAGGTCCATGCATTATTGAGCATAACCTCCCATGTAGTATAGTATGGTACCACTGATGACCCACACGATGCACACGATGTAACCAGACACTAAATCCAACAGTGCATGGAGAATCCTGCTGTTTACTTAATGCAACTGCATCACACACACAACAAAGCCACAACCTGCCACATGCCTGTCAACGTGAGGGAGGACTGATTATTTTAATTGTAAGTATGATTACTGTGTTACTGTTACTGTGTTCATGATTACATTTTCTCATGATTAATAAATATATACATATAAATAAAGTTATAATGGGAGATGCAGGAATTGGGAAGAAAATTAAACAAGAGAGCAAATTATTCTACAATGCAAACGGAAACATGCCCAATGGTGTTCAAAAATGTGTGTTGCTTTAGATTTTATAAAGAGAATGCACATGATGATGCATTTTTACACCCCTAATTATATTATTAATAATAACAATAACACAGCCACCACCCACTGGTGTGTCTTATTGGGTGATCATCACCCATAAACCTACCTTCCCTGTGAGATGGCAAGGCAAGTTTATTTGTATAGCGCCATTCATACATGGGGCAATTTAAAGTGCTTTACAGAATTAAAGAACAAATAATAATAGTAATAATAATAATAAGAATACCACTAACGCAAAGTTAAAAGTACAATTAAATCACCATCAAAAACATTCACACTAACAAACAGTTTAAAATAAAAAAAAAAGCAAAGAAAAAAAAAAAAAAGCAAAGAGTGCAGGTGAAAACACAATCAGTTGTCATATGCACAGCTAAAACAGAACAGTTTTTAACCTGGACTTAAACATTGGGAGATGACATCCTGGTCTGTCCCGGGTGCCCTTACACCCCTGTGGTTTCCGGGATATGGACTGCACTAAAAAAAGTGGGGTTAATAATGATCTATTCCTAAATTGTATGGAGTTAAATAGTGCACAGAGTTTGGTGTTAGAGCGTCTCCTGCTGTCCAAAACCTAACCAATGGATTTCTTTAAAAGCCTTCGTACTAAGTGATTGGTATGAATGTATCCACGATTAAAACGCTAAGGGGCTTTATTTCTGATAAATAGTGCGAAGTTGTGTGTAAGGATGAGGTGAAGTTGAGGACAAACACAAATGGATGTGTAATCATAAAAGTAACATTTTCATAGCTTGGTACCACTAACCAGTTGCATTGTAATGAAGAATTAAAAGCCACTCTTAGGGGAAAATTCTAAACAACACGAGCTAACAACACAAACTAAAACAAAAAGGTTATTCGGTCAAGATTTTATCTTACAGTACATTGAGAAACTATGTAGAGTTCAATGTTTTACTTTCTGATATGTCATTACATTATCAGAATAATAATGTGTGTATAAACTGCTATGTTAGTACAAAATCTCTGCTGTGACAAAAGCTACTTATTTCCCTTTTGCAAAACAGATTTATAAAAGTTGCGCTGCTAGGAAGAGTAAAAAGTTAATTGCTCCATGAATAATCCCCCTACCAAAGTGATTAAGTGTTGTTATAAAAATCTTGTTTATTCCATCTTCGCAAATTGTAAATAAATCATAGGAAAAAGTATTATAGTTAAGAGGCCTTCTAGGTTTGAAATGGTGTCGATACTGAGATGCTTTTCTGCTCACCACATTTGTACAGAGTGATTATCTGAGATGGCACAGTCTTTATGTAAGGTCATTCTCTCACCAACAAGATGTTTTCATCTCCATTTTGTTAATTCACCATTTCCTCTTTTTCTGGTGTGTTACTCAGTAACATATGCTAGTACATACTGCTGTGGAAATATGAGATCACGACATATTTGTTGTAACATGTTTTTACGTAAAATCTACATGACCACATGTGTAGATATGAGTAGAAATCTACATGTATGGTAGCAATTTCATTCCAGTATTTAAATTTGACCATAGATCTTGCTTAATGACGTACTGATTAGGTGATCACCTGGAAGAAATGTATTTATTGAGATGAAGTACAAGATATGTGAAAGCTGTGATTGACTTTTTGATTGTAAATTCGGCAATGTTTTTTAAATATTAACGTGTTTTGTGTATGTGAAAAATATAAACGTGTTCGTTTGTATTATTAAGTGAGGTCTGAAAACGCTGCATCTTCGTTGTTGTTCGAACCAGTTGTTATATACAGTGAAGAAATACTCTTGCCTTGTAAATATATCTAAGTAATTTATAGAATAAATTAGAAACCTAAACATTTTCTTAAACACATACAGTATCTACAACCAGTAAAACCATACAAACTGAGAATTTTGGAAATCTTAATTATATTTCGTGCATAAGATTAAGCACAATTGGTCAACAACTGACACCTGGATCAAATGAAGACCATCTAACATTGGTACTGGCACATGCAACATTCCCAATCCCCAAACTCTGAATTAAAATAAAACAATGGAAGCGGAAGAAGGAAAGAAAGAAACAAATAGCAACAAATCAACTTCCAAGTCTATATGGCAACAAATCTACGTCTCATTTGAGAGGGACAACAAGCATTGCTATTTGCCTAACTTCAGCAAAACCACTGGAAGATGTAATCAGCCACAATGTCTAATGACTTCCTCATCATCCTCATGCATGCTTATCTACAGAAAGTCATACACTGTCAGAATCTTAGCTTTTCCCACATTAGATTTTGAACATTTAATCAAATTCAACTATCCTGTCCCCACCTAGATTTAGATATTTTGTATTATGTAGCCACTTAACAGCAAGAGCTAATTTGCCCCCAAATGACATCAGTTGTAGTGTTTTTATTTAGGATTCCACTCCTAGTAGTGCATTAAAACTATTCATCACTTTTGAACATGGGCCTTTAGTAGGGCTCTGGGATAAGGTTAGGAAAGGCATAAGCCAGGAGAAGGACACAAAACAATTTCAATCTTTTGGAGTACATTTCTGAGCATTATTAAGAAATGGAAAGTGTGTGACATCACAACTCCTTGACTATTCTTCAAATAGAACAAGGTTTGAACAACAGGGTTGATTTGAACACTGAGTCATTGAGTAGAGGGTTATCCTCAAATCTCGTTCAATGGCAGAAACAAATGTAAGCTTCACTTTTGCTGTAATTTCTTTCAGTATAGTTGAACTTCTTTGCCTAGTTTAGCCTGGATGTCTTGGAAAAGTGTGGAATTAAAATACGAATAGTAGAATAAATATGTCATCAGCTTCACAAATTGAAAAGTACTGAGCCAGCGCAACTGAGGTCAGTCACATTTCTTCTTTTTCACTTGGTTCCTCTTTTGGTGTACCCCATCGCTGGTGTTTCATAACTTTTCATAACAATGAAAATTGATATGCTGGACAGACATACAAACATAAAGAAATCTGCTCCATAGAATTTTGTGACCTAGTGGTGCATGCAGTTAGCACGGTCTCCTTACAGCTCCAGATCCCCAGTAAATATTTAAGAGACCATGACAATTTATGAAAAAAAATATTATTAGGGCTAATGCATGTCATATTTGATGCTCATTTTAGCTCACTTATACTATAATGTTATTCCCAATTGAATGAAAATAAGAGTAAACCTTCCAATACCTGATGACAGAAAATAGTACCTCTGTTCTATCTGACTGAGAGTGCTACTGACCAATCAAACTGCTCAATAGAATGGCTTCAGTTTACTCAGTCAAGATATCTGACCAGTCTGATGTATGATTTTCACTTTAGGGACTGGCCCATGCCTGCCTTCCAATTCTAGGCATCAGGACAAGGTTCCATGTATTCATCAGTTATCAATCATATGCATAATTTGACTAGACAACAGAGACTTGGAAGGACTCCTAATTAAAAAATGTAACCAAAACATCAACGTATGACATAATTATTATTTATCTTCTCTAGCGCTATTTCAGTTTGTAACCTGGTTCTTGAGTCAGCAATAACTAAGATGTGACACTGCTTTCATTTTACAAAAGTGACAGGCTGTAAATGTGGTCTATGACTAAAAGAACACTTTTATTTATTAAAATGCTTTAGAAAGACAGCATTTTTATAACAAAATCCCAAAACAAATTTAGTAAAAACATTACTTCATACTACTTTAATACTTGATGGTTATTTATTTTTGTTATTTAATTATAAGATAATTATATAATCCTATTTGCTGAGAAAAACAGATTAAAAAACAACTGCTTGCATTTAAACAGAAAAGTAAAATTAGTAACATTGTGCATACACAGCAGCGCTGAACGGAACTATTCCTAAAGTAAAAAAAAGTTATTCCCGTGTTTGGTAAAGGACAGTGGCGTATTCAGTAACTAATTCCTCCTTCCTTAGGGTGGCTGCTTTATCGTCTGGATTCTTTTGGAATCTCACAGTGGTGTAAGTGAGGTCTTGCTCTTTGGCTGGCTGTACTGTTGAGTCAGTCTCCATAACAGGACTAGCCGTTGTGGATGAAAAGTTCTGATAGACTCCAGTGTCACCGTCAGAAACTTGGTAAATGTGCTTTTCCTCCGTAGCCATGGGAACCTGGACATATAGAAAAATGAAATTGAAGCCAAATTTGCACTTTTACTGGAATTCATCTTACACATAGGCAATGAAATACACATGCATACACAGGGACACACAGAGTGATAATTACTCACTTCTTTATTGTCACTGAGGCTCCTGGATGGAGGTGTTAAATCTGTAAGAGTACAAAATAATTTATACAGGTATGGGCCTGTAAACAGGATGTTGACCAAAATGGTTGTTGACCACACCATAGCCACATAGTTGTTGGCATTTTTGCACATAGTGTTTTATTTTAAGCAATAATAGTAATTAAAATACAACATGTAAACATTTACCGCGACACTATACTGTACAACCCAGTGATTCTTATCTTTGTATCTTTTATAAAACAAAGAGTGAAATGCTTCCATTTGTCCATTTTTGACTTTTAATAGCGCAATTCTCTTTTCTGTCATCAGGTGTTGCTAAGGTTTGCTCATACTAGTTTTCTGTCATTCAAAAATGGTTTAAATGTATACAAGAGAAGCGGCATTGTGGTACCTATGGATAGTGCAGGTATATATTTTTATTTTCCTATTAGAATCCCTGACATTGATGGGACGGATGTTAAACAGCACATACCTGTATTTGGTGGTAGATGTACATATGTGAGAAAGCACAGTACAAAGTTTGTCAGGATAACTGAATGTACAAAAGCTGTAGCAAATCATGCAAATTGTGGCCAAAAGTACAATTTGTATATATACATATACTTATAATCATATAAATGACTAGTCAGGTACTTTTGGCCGCAATATATATATATATATAATATATGTATAAACATATAGAAATTTCAAAATGAAATATCTCATAATGAAATTATTTTTGTGAGCAGTGTGTGGATATATTTGTCCTTTGTTAGAAATGTAGCAGAATCAGGATCATCAGGATCATTCCAACACAGTGTTGGATGACATGTTCATCAAAAAAAGACATGACAACAGAGTTAAACAACTTTTAAACCTCTTGAATGACTGAATGCTGCTGTCGGTTTTTACTCTGCTCTTATAGCCATAAAAAGCAGACGTCATCACTTTTAAACTACTTATTAATTAACAGTTATACCGAATTCATATTCAGCACATCTTTATACGTATTCGGCTTGTCTTTCTGCATATCTAAATAATATTGTAAAGGTGTTGCTATGAGTTTATAAGCAGACTGTTTTGCCGAAAAAAAAAAAAACAGCTCTAAATAAAGAAAACGGATGAGATTTTTGGGATCAGCACACTAAAATACATCAAGATCAAATGTCATTACTTGTAGTTAGCAAAATGATGTAGACCTGTGTTATTACAGTATTAATAACTAATAACTAGCACCCGAAGTGACGGGAATGATCTACTGCTTGCCCGGCATGCTTAGATTTAGTATCTGAAAGCTGTTTATTTAAATGGAGCTTCATTGTGCTTGGTGTTTGATGGATTGATCATATATTATCCACATTTGACCCTTTCTGACTGCACTTAACATCACTGAAAATGAGCTCATGCAGTTTTAAAAAGTGTTTATTTTGAAGGTGATTGTAATCCTGGTTGTTTACAGATATAGTATAACACACTGCATATAAATGGGATTTTTAATTGTACTACATATTTGTGCATCTGTGTTCCTTTTAATCAAATCAGTCAATGCTTTTTTGCCCATCTGTATAGATGATAAAAAAGAAAGTTATACCTTGTTTTTTCTTGCACCTCAGTTTGTGTAACAAAAGGACAAGTCCTCCAATCAGTAGCAAGACCACACAGGCACAAACGCCAATAATGACAGGATGAACTGGAGAAAGGACAATGACACAATACAGAGCAGGAACAGAATGATTTTCATATCCAACCGAAAGCATGTATTTGTAGAGTTTATTGTTCTGATCTAGTTGTTTTAGAGGAAGAACTTTACAACCTGCAGCATTTTTTTATTAAGCTAAAATCAAACCAAGAGCCTTCAGTTTCTTATGTGATCCAGACTTTTAACACACAGCTGTCCTGACTCTACACAGTAAGGATAAATACAGAATGTAAGAGTCAGTTATGAACATTAAGTAATGAGTTCTTACTGAAATGTGCTGAAGCAGATGTGACTTCTGTTAATATTGTTGGTGATGCACTTACGTTTCCTGTAGTTTAATGAAATAAAAACAAGCCAATGACAAATCATTGAATAAATCATTTGTAACATGATTATGTTGGTAGTTAGGTAGTTATAGATTAGAGGATATGTTTATTAATTTGTAAAACATAATGAATAATTTACCTGTAAGCTGTAGCTGAATCTCTGTAAATATGTAATACATGTATTGCTCAGATAAAACCAACACACCGCAGAGATAAACTCCTTCATCTTCTTCTCTCACTTCACTGATGCTTACATTAATACTTTTTGTTCGTCTCTCATCAGAAATAGAGAATTTACCATTCTGATACATTTGTTCAGTATCAACAACTCTCTCAATAACAGGCTTAACACCCTGTTTAAAAAGGTGCTTGATGTTTTCCTCTAGATGTTCTGGATAGTTACAGGTAAAAATGATATTCTCTCCAACATAAGTGTTTATTATTTTAGTCTTCCCGCAACACAAATCTGTCAATGATACAAAGAACTCAAATTAATTAACTTATTAACAGTACATCGTAAAAAATACCTGAACGTTATGAAAGTCACAAAAATGTTTTGTAGTTTTATCTGTAAAACTAAGTTTTATAAAACAAAAACTTCCTCACCGCTATGAACTTCCAGGTCAAAATGGAAGTATAAAGGATACTGAAATCCTACTGTAATTCTGTATCTTGCAGTATCCTGTGGCTTTAACTTCTTAATCAACACGTTCAAATATCCATGAGCGCTTCTATATAGCATGAATCTGTCTTTTTGAACACTGGAACCTCTGGAGTTAGGCTGTATTATATATTCACATTCTGACTGTGTTACAAATATGCACATATATTTATGATTTGTACCATCCCATGGTAGATTAGATGTTATAATTACATCTCCTCCTGAGTAGCCAATCACATTGGCGTGAGCCACTGGACCTGTCAATGAAAAATCCAAAGTCATCTGAGTGATGTAGCCTTACTGAATCTTTAATGCTCTCACAATAAAAAACGAATAACTTTACATGTAGATAATAAAGCAGTTAATCTGACCTGAGATCAGGTAGAGACTGAAGATGAGGAGGAGAATCTTCATCATGGACTAAAGTTCAGCTTTACTTTACTCCAACTACTTCAGCAACTGTTGAAAAAGGTTATTATGTATCACTTTTTTTTTAATGCTATTTCCTCTTTAGACAGGGTGATCTGTGCGTGGGTGTGTGTGGGTGGGTGGGGGGTAAAGTTTATATGTCATTGTGAGGACAAATGTCCCACAGGGTAAGTAATATCTGACATATTTTTACTTTAATGGCAATTTTTACTGGTCCTTATAAGGTAAGCTGTTGCAACTTTCTGTTGAAAACCAAAAGAGCAAAAGATTTGCTACAGTAAAAAGTCCCCTAGCAGTTTCCAATGCTGGGTGGGTAATGTAAGTGTGTGTGTGTGTGTGTGTGTGTGTGTGTGTGTGTGTGTGTGGTACTTCATGAAACATGCTATCAGAAATTGTTGCTTCATTCACATTCCTCACTACATCGTGTTTTGTAATGTTTCTTCATATGTAGACAGAGATGTTCATTTCACTGCCTAACTATAAAGTCACACACACACACACAAACACATTATATATATATATATACACCGTATATATATATATGTGTGTGTGTGTGTGTGATATGCTGCTGATTTTGTAAGTTTCCCACCTACCTATTGCACCTTATGTAAATACTTACTGTATTCAAATCAATTCAATTCAAGTTTATTTATATAGCGCTTTTTATAACGTAGCATTGTCTAAAAGCAGCTTTACAATATTACACTGTCTTAAAAGGCCAATCCCAAGTTGAGCAAGCCTAGGGTGACAGTGGCAAGGAAAAACTCCCTA
>JAUZSU010010691.1:0-11156 GCA_034780255.1 Parotocinclus maculicauda
TATTATGCTTCACATGCTGAGTACCTATACATTGTGTTGTAGATCGTTTCGAAAAACTTGTTTGCAAATGTATTTTTCAATGAACATTACAGTTCGTAAGCAACAGTAGTTCTTGTTTGTATGTTCTCTATACATACTATACTATATTGTGTGTAAATCACACAATAAAGGTTTAATAAACATTTAATATGTTACATAGCACATTCCGTCTTGTAAAATAGGGTATGTTCATTTAATCGGACCAGCCGGTTATTAGGAGCAAAACAATTGCGTCCCGATGTGGTCCCATTAACCAGAATCGACTGTACATCTATAATGTGCTATTAACGAGATTACATATTTTAATCATCCAGCTTTAGTGTTTACTAGTGGCGTGTGATCAGGCCCTTCTAATCCTTTAAAGAAGGTGTAACAAACAGGTGTATGTAAAATATTATATAATTATGTATTTTATTAATAAAGGAAAATCCTCCAATTCAACCTTAAACTGCATTTTCTTGGTTGCTACAGGCTGCAAACCTGACCTGGGTTTGGAGATGCGAGTTCTATTAACAAAATGACAAGACATCTGACTAATTCAATTTATGATTTTTCACCACGGCCCATATCTGTCTAACCCTTATCAGCATACTGAAAAAGGTGCTACATATTCAGCATTCATAATTAAACATCACTGTGCCCATGCTTAGAACCGATGCCTTACAGCAGGAAGGTCCCGGGTTCAATCTCAGGGTTGAGCAGGTCTGGGTCCTTTCTGTGTGGAGTCTGCATGTCCTCCCAGTGTCTGCATAGGTTTACTCTGAGTTCTCCGGTTTCCTCTTTCAGTTCAAAGACATGTGTGTTAGGTTAATTGGTGTCTCTAAAGTGTCCCTTAGTGTGTGACAGCGTGTGCTCTAAAATAGATTGGCGTCCCGTCTAGGGTTGTTCCTGCCCTTGCGCCCTGAGTTACCGGGTGGGAACTGGCTTTCCCGTGACCCTGTGTGGATTAAGCGGAAGATAATGGATGGATGAATGGATGGATGGATGGATGGAAGGATGTGCCCATGCTAATTGGTCAAATGTGACTCGCAAGAAAACTTGTAATGATTCAGCAAGGTCAGTCAAATCTGCCGACAAAGTAATAATTTTCTGGCAAATTTCATCTTCTATCTTCAAATAATCCTGAATTAGACTTCTGAGTTTAGTGTTTACTTAATATTTTGGCAATATAAGAAGTAAGCGATCCTTCTTTGCTAAATGGTTGTACTTGTAGGATTCGTGGATTACTTTTGCACGTGCTACAAAGAAAGTTAAGCAGAAGGGGTAACATCTTATAGACGTAACCAAGAATGGAACAAATCTGAATAATTCTACTCAGGAAATGGAAGGCAGGATAAAGTAACTTCTGACAGCGAGTCAGGCAAGAATTCTTCCTCTATATATACAACCTCTATATCTAAACCGATCATCTACAGTACATCATTTAACCTCAACGGGGAATTTGACTAAAATTCAGAAGCATGCTACATAAACTAACACACAACTGAATACAGTAAAGACTCTAAAATGAGAAAAAAATCCTTAAAGGGATATAAAGCAGTCAAAAAGTATTTTTATCTTAAAAAAGTGAAGCTGTTTTACCGCTGCTGGTCTGCTTTATATCAGATGCTACACCTATTTTTCATTTGACAGGTTGAGCTGAAACACCACCTCAGTTTTCTTGGGAAACGAGTTCTCCCACTGCTTGAAACTATGATGTCACCAGCCCGGCCTTCGCAGAATTTTTTGCACATGGGTTCTCTTGTAAGGATTGTGAAAGCAAGCATAAGGTTTTTTTATTTATTATTAAAATAGTCACAAGTTTCCTTTTCCAAAGGGCTTCGTGATATGACTGCATGATATTGGATTAACTCATCAATGCAGAAGACAATTTTATTTGCTTGTGTTGGGAGTATTTGTTACAATACTAATGAACACCCTTATTACTCACACTATGACTAACTTTTACACAATGCATCATGTTCTGCAGTTTGCAAACTCGTGATATTACACAGGTTTGGCACCTGAATTCTCTAACACTGTAGCAACGTTAGCAGGGAACAAACTTGACATTGTGTTGATTGTGCTGATTTGTTACGGGTGCATTAAAATGCACTAATTTAGTAAGTGCGTTATCATTTCAGTTTGTTCTCTGTAGACGGTTTTTTGTTTTGAAAATCAACTTCCAGATATCTACTAGATATCCTGAGAACAGCCTCGAAAACACCACGATAAAACACACACTTTATTATACTTCCCTTGATTGGTACAAATGGAACTTTAATATAGAAGCCCTTAATTTCTAGAAAGATCTGACATTTTATCTGAAGCTTTAACTTTTTTCCATTTTAAAAATAAAAAGTTATAGTGGTTCAAGTACTGCACTGTGGACCTGAAGGTCCACGGTTCAAACCCTGCCTCTGCCAAGCTGCCTCTGTTCTGTCCTTGAGCAAGGTTTACATGTACATTTATGGCATTTAGCAGACGCCCTTATCCATAGCTACTTACAATTCATACAGTCTTACAATCCAAACAATGGTGGGTTAAGGGCCTTGCTCAGGGGTCAACTGTAGCAGCTTGGCAGAGGTGGGATTTGAACCCTGGACCTTTTGGAATCCAGTCTCTTGCCCACTAGGCCACCACAGTCCACGTAATATCCACCACGTGATATACACCAAGGTTCGTAAAATACAGTTGCTTGTGTTTTAATTCACTCTGGAAAAGAGTCTTTACTAAAATAAATTAGTATATTTTTTTTACAAATTAAACTCACATTGTATTTTGTTTAAATATGTGGTGCTTCTCATTTTGCACTAAGCAGTCAACTCTCAGTTTAAGAACACGAACAGTTTTTTTCCAAACTTTTTTTTTATTTAGAATAGTTTTATTTGTTATTAATACGTTTTTTAAATTGTTTTATTATTTTGCAGTACAACTGTAGTTTTTGTGTTCGCGTTTCACCTTCGAATAAGTCTTATTATGGGTTAAACGTAACGCGTTTTAGGTCTAAATAAATCTTAAATCGCTTGTAGCCTATATAACTTATTTTCTATATCCAATAATTTATTTATTTATTACAAATTAAATAATATCGATCGTCCCTGATCGAGTTTCCTGCTCGCTCGCTTAAAACACTTAGTTTCGGTGGGGGGAGGGGAGGAAATACGGGTTCATGGCGATACTGAACGGCTCGATCCCAAATGCATTTCACTTTTGCGTGTCTTAAACTACGTACGCTGACCAGGCCAGTATTAAGTACAAAACGTAGGTGCGCTTGTATAGTGCTCACAGGGGCATTTGGAACAGACCCGAGTGTGCGACTGAAAAACACCTGCGCTTTTTGGACTGTTGTTTAAATGAGTCAGGGGCGGATGTAGGCGAACAATTCCAAAATTATAAAGCTATCCGGGATCATTTATATCGAGGTTTGGTCCAAAATGAATTACATATAAAGATTTTAGTTCTAAAAAGCATAAGCTACAGACAATAAAGCGGAGTTCACGTACTATATTATCAAGTAGCCTACGCCATACGAAGCTCATTTCGAAGGCGCAATGCATTCGAACGGCTTAAATTAAATAAATAACGTATGCGTATTTTGGTTTTAATTATTATAATGAGCTTTTTAACAAAATATTTGATCAATGTAAAAGGCATTGTATAAAAAAGTCTACTAACGTAACTGATATTTGATGACTTGTATACTGGTCTCGAGACGTATGCGAGCATAGTGTACTAATTAAAAGCCTTACCTGTTGCCTGTAGACAGAGAAGCACAAAGACGAAATACATGTCTGCTCAGCAATATACTCCGTTTGAAACTGGTCACTCGGTAGAAAAACGTGTGATAAAAAAATATATATAAACACGTTCAGAAGATACGCTCGCGTAAGTGTTCCCTGGCAGTCCTTCCGTGTGAAACTTGGTTACCTGAACTCAGACTCAAGTTGCTATGCGATTGCCACGCCCAGATGGTGACGTGGTGAAAGAGGAAGTTTATGTTCTTGAGTTCTAAATCCTCAACTGTACACAACAATATAATAAAATCAAGTGACATGAATTAAGAAAAATTATTTTGTTTAAATCTAACATGGATAATCTCCAAACTCTGTCAAAACACATCATATCGCAAGCATGCTGTGAGCAGGAATTACTGGGGGGCACTTTGTATCCCCTTTTAAACTACACACACACACACACACACACACACACACACACACACACACACACACACACACACACACACACACACACACACACAGCGTTAGGGTTTAGTAATTCAGGAAGAACTTTGTGAGAAAGTAAAACAAACCCACCTGACAGTCGTCCACTTTGGTCCTCATGACGCCGACCATCAGCTCTTTCTCCATGGAGGGGGACACCCCAAAACTGCCGCCCATCCCCACGGTCTCGACCGGCCCGTCCGGATACATCACCTCCACGGCCCCGTTCAGGATCACCGACCACGAGTCCAGCTACACCCCCGACACAAGGGCGTTACAACACAAGCACACCTTTACAAACACCCCCCCCCCCACACACACACACAAACACACAATGTGACCCACCTCCTCTCCGTGGTTGAGGACGACGGTCCCGGCGCGTTCCACCACGGCGAACACCATGACGGCACACAGTGCTCTCCTGACCGACACGCTGAGGCTGGCGAAGGCCGGAAGCTGCTGCACAAACTCCAGGAGCTGCTCTGGAGGGGAGGGAGAGACGGAGAAGAGTGAGCGGCGCTAGGCGGGGCGGGGCGGGGCGTGAGGCGGGGTGGGGCGGGCGACCGGAAAGCGCTGCCAATTTACCGATGTCGTCGTCTGTGCGGTCCATGGGGTCCTTCTCGAGGCAGTCTCGGACTATGTCTCGACTCATCAGGGGGTCGGCGGACCGGCCCACTTCTTCGTCGTCCTCGTCGTCGTCCGAATCCACGGCCGTCTCGGGCAGCCCGCTGAGGTCCACGTCACCGCAGTCGCTCTCTGTAGCCTGGAAAAGACAGAAGCAGCTTCATCACGGCATGTAAACAACCCGAGCGTTCCCACAGTGCCACTTTAGAGACGCCAATTAGCCTAACACGCATGTCTTGGGACTTTGGGAGGAAAGAGGAGTACCCGGAGTAAACCCACGCAGACACGGGGAGGACATGCAGACTCCAGATAGAAAGGACCCAAGCCGCTCCACCCTGGGATTGAACCCGGGACCTTCTGATTACCTTACATTGTGTCAAAGTATCATATGTTCAGTGTTGTCACATGAAAACAATTAATAAAATGTGAGAGGTGTACTCACCTTTATATGTTGTATATGTTGTATAGAAATCTGGCTATTAAGGACTGATGCAAGACATGAATGAACAATGATAGTTAACCTTATAACTGGCTGTGGTAGCACAGCACTAAGGTACAGGGTTCAAGCTCCAGCATTGCCATGATGACTCTGTTGAGCAAGGCCCTTAATTGCTTGGAATGTATCTTGCAAGGCTGTAAGTCACTTTGGATAAGAGTGCTGCTAAATGAGTGAATACACTGCTCACAAAATATATTTCAAAATGAATATGAAGAGGATCCCAAGAACTGCTGGACAATCTGATCCTGTCCATGCCCCATCATGGTCAGTGTGTTTTGACAGTCTTGGGTGACCATACACCCTACTGAACAGTCAATGTGGGGGCACTCTCGTCCAGTTTAACCTGCACCTGTTCACCTTAATGAATATATCACTTGCTACCCAATCACCATCATTGAATTTGCATCTCATTTGCGCGATGGAACAACTTTCTTTGGCTTTACATTTGGGTTTCTTATTATCTGATTATTTCATTTTTTTATCGCTTCATATTTATTTTGAAATATCCCCAAATTCTTGTGAGCAGTTTATAATTAATATATAATATAATTTAATAAAGCAACTTATAATTACATACAAAATGTCTTAACACAAACACAACAAATTACACTGCTAGGGTTAAATAAATGAACTGCATTTGCATTACGCTGGTCCTGTATTGCGCAGCTTAAAGTACCGCTCTCGTACATTATAAAGTTTTCAGGTGTTCGCTCACTATGTAAATAGTTCAACACTAAAATCTACAATTTAAAAACCTACATATTAGGGGCGTCATTATTCCCAGCTCCTCACCCTTTGTTCCTAAATTTGGCCGAAACAGAAACCGAAATGATGAATTACAGAATTAAAAACTATGTGTCCTTTTTGGCCTTTACAGCTAAAAGCAAACGGAGACAAAAAACATTTTGCGACATGCACTGGCTGATCTGATAAACACTGACCAAGGCTTTATACAATAATATACATATGTAGTAAGATAGAGGCAGGAACTCTATGGGGAATTTAAGAGAACTGGTACCATGTCGGATAGTGATATGTGCCATAATGTGTTTGTGTGTTGGCCCTAAAGTGCACAGCTCTCTGTGCAGCCCGTGGTGGTATCATCGGTGGCCCGCTTTCTGAGCTCCCTGCCCGCTTTTTGGTGCCCGTGATGAGCTGTAGGCTGGTGTTTGTGGGTGTCTGCTGCCCCGTTATGGTGCGAAGGAGAGGTGCTGTCGTCATCGTGCGCCACCTGCAGGTAGGCGCGTACGCGGTGGTGCCGAGGCCGGCTGTCGCTGAAGTCGATGACGCGGCACTCGTATGTCCCCTCGTCGGACAGCTTCACGCTGGACAGACGCAGCCTGTGTGAGATGTTGCTACCGGCCACCTTCACCACCTGCAGGAAAGGCAGAATTGGGAACTCTTATATATACAAAGCACACAGCTTTAATTCCATTTTTCTTATTACAGTGGTACCTCGGTTTTTGTTGTTAATTCGTTATAGAAGGCTTGTTGAGTACCGAAAACGATGAGTACCGAGCAAAATTTTCCCCATAAGGACCAATAAAGATTTAATGAACCTGTTCCAGACCCCTAGAAAATTCACACTGTTTAATATACTGCTCACAAAAAAGAGGGAATATTTCAAAATGGAATAAAAAATAACCACTTTCATCATACTGACAACAACCAGACTAAATATTTCAGTGGTTACTTCATAATAGTCTTTTCCACTGATCATCATTCAATCTTGGTGAGCTTTAGAATATCTTACTCTTTTCATCTTGTTCCCCTTGTGAATAAGTGATTTCTAGGCTGCTGCCCCTTCAAAAAGACCAATCCTAATCAAGCTCCTTTAGACTGTAAAAGGGTCAAGTTGGCATCCAGATGAAGCTGCCATATGCTGCTACTGCTCAAGTATACACTAAAAACTTGCCACTAGAGCCTTCAAAAGCGAATATTTTTTTTTTCGAGCTTTTTAATTCTGCATACAAATTTCCTTTATTTTATGTTGTTCTAATATACAGACTCAGATATGATTATATGTGGTCATTGTTCTACTGCTAATCCAATGATATATCTAATCTAATAGTGGCTTAAGACTTTTGCACAGAACTGTATTTAATACTAATGATCACTATAATATTATATACATATTATAATTGTTAGAATATTCTAAAAATAAAATAAACAATTACAAAGCATGCATTTGTATGGGGCCTCCTTTCAAACCTGGAACCCATAATACTCACCAGTGATACAAAAAAAGCAATTCTCTGCGTCTGGATCATAAAACCTCACTTGTTTTAGTTATACTGTGCATCTTTGGGTGAGAATGAAAAACAGCCCTTAGCATTCAATCTATTTTTTACCTTGCTCAGAGAGCACTTCATTCACAAATGATTATACATTTTATCTGAACACAATTTATCGGAATGGCTGAAATATAACTTGGCGTAGCGTAGACCGTAGTACAAATGTGTTTTTTGTTTTATTTGCCCATCAGTGTGAAGCACAAACTCAGTAGTCTTGTTTCAAATGATCATGTTTCATCTGAACGTGTCCTAATAACTAAAACATTATTTAGTATTCAGGAAACTCACACGCAGACACATGCAGCTTTATATCATGGAGAGCTATAAGGCTATAAAGAGTATGGAGAGATTTTCCTGACAATGAATATTACTCATGGTATTTTATTGCTGCCCGTATACATTAGTAATTGTGATGTATTATGCATTTAACTGAGATTTGGCCTCAAAAAATAGTGTTTTATATTAATCTTTGTGAGGTAATCTTGCATTAAACCCACGTTTTTTAGACAAACATATGATACTGTACAAAAGTCTTACACCCCCATTAGGTTTGTTGCTTTAGCAATGTTATAATGAAGTCTCTTTATTAAGATCAAAATTAAAAATATAGGAAATATGTACTCGAACATAAAGTCTTGGTGGTTTCTTGGCTGCTACTCAAATGGCAAACTGGGTCAGTTTTTTGTGCTTTTCATCGTTCTCGGGATTTTTCTGAATGGATACTTCTCAAAAACGAGGTTTAAAAGCAACCCTTTTAGTCGGAATATCAATCAATTTTTTGGGGAAGTGAAAGTTGAGTGTCTTTTTTATTCCTTAAATGAATAGAAGGGGCATTTATCTTTCAATTTAATGTATCAGGCGCAGGTGCTTTTCGCTGGGGCAGGTGTTGAGCTGTGGCCGGTTGAGCTTGAAGAGTATGTGTTTTTTCAAAAGTGAGTTTTTTGGAAAAAGGATTTCCAGAGGTCTCACTATTCAAAGGAATTCGATTTTTTTGGCCTTAACTGACTGTGGCTCGGTGCCTGCCCTGGTGAGAAGCGCCCCCTCGCATTTAGTATTCACTCAATTAAGAAATTCACTCACAGCAGTTAACTTTATATACAGTGTTCCCCAAAATGAGAGGAGATTTGAAAATAAATATGATGAGGATCCCAGCAGAACTGCTGAACAATCTGATCCTGATCATACCCCATCACTGTCAGTGTGTTTTGGCACTCTTGGGTGGCCATACACCCTACTGACCAGACAATGTGGGGCACTCTCGTCCAGTTTGACCTGCTTCTGTTCACCCCTGTGAATATGCTACTCAATCACCATAACTGAGTTTGCATCTCATTTCCATGATCATAAACCAAAAATTTTTTTTGACTTCTTTGCTTTTCTGATTATCTTGTTTAATGAACTAAAATCAAATGCCTCTTTTTTATTTGCTTCATATTCATTTTGAAATATCCCCTCATTTCAGTAAGCAGTTTATCATGCAGAGCCATCAGGCTAGAAAGCGTTTTAATGTTTTATGCCACGTGTAAATAGTACAGACAAAGACATAAATGCAAAGAGCTAGATTTTATGGCCTTGGGTTCTAATACTAATAAATAAGAACTAATTTGGCGCATTTAATTAATTAATTAATTAATCAGAATCTGTTATCTATAATTACATGTTGAAGAGTTGGGTCTTCAAGAGAAGGACCCTAAGCACGCAGTTTAAGCTAGCACTGCACAACCAATGCCGCCTCTGACCAGTGAGGGTGGCAAGGAAACCGTGCAAGCTGACTTATTATGACAAAAGAAACTATATTTCCCAGAATGCTTTGCTGATGAATGCTGATAAGGCATATATAGCTGAACCAAGTCATGATGCGCAAGTGTGGCTTTAACTTGGAAGGTCACAGACAGTATATTAATTCACTGTTTTATGTCATTCCAGCGTCGGTGGCTACATTCATGACAAGGCTACAGCTGTACTCACAACTAGGACAATTTAGAGAGACCAAATAACCTAGCGCATGTAAGTTTGCAGACATGGACAGAACATGCACACTCCACACAGGCAGAGTCCAGGAATCAAACCAGGGATCTCTGGAAAAGTCACAAAATGAAAAGTAAAGAAGTTTTAAAAAGGACCACTTGGAGAGAGATGGGGAAAAAAGATAATCAATGAAAAGGAGAATTAACAAGTAAAGAGAGTAAGTTAAGAGTGAAAGGAAGAAAGATAATCAATGAGAAAAAGAATTAACAAGTAAAGAGAGTTAAGAGTGAAATGAAAAGAACAGAGCTGGAGAAGAAAGAAAAATACTGCAAAACAGTATTTTAAGAAGTAAGAACTCACTGTTTAAGAAAGAAAACTGGACAAAGGAAACTAAAAGAATGAAGATTGCAGAGAGAAGAAATTGTTAAGGCAAAAAACATTGTTTATTTGAGTTTGGAAGACCTTTGTGGGGTCTCAGTGTTAGTTTGTTGGTTTATTTCCTATCTTTGATGTATCTCTTTTTTTGTAGATGCTTTTGGGTTCAGTCTTTTGTTTAATTTTGTGCTTTTGATTCTGACTGACCCTCTATTGGTATGCTTGCTTGCCTATAACACACTATGCTTGTACAACCCCAATTCCAATGAAGTTGGGTCGTTGTGTAAAGCATAAATAAAAACAGAATACGATGATTTGCAAACATTTTTCAACCCATATTTAACTGAATACACTACAAAGACAAGATATTAAATGTTAAAACGGATAAATCTTGCAAATATTCACTCTGTTTATAATTTAGTGCCTGTAACACGTTCCAAAGAAGTTGGGACAGGGGAAACAAAAGGCTGGGAAAGTTGAGGAATGCTCAAGAAACGCCTGTTTGGAACATTCCAAAGTCGAACATGTTGATTGGGTATAAAGGGAGCATGACCTTCGATCCCTGAGGTGGCACTGCATTAAAAACATTGTTCTGTAACGGATATAAAAACATGGGCTCAGGAACACTTCTGAAAAAATGTGTGGCGCAAAATACGACAACAGAGACTCCGGACTGTTAAGCAACTGAAGTGTACATCAAGCAAGAATGGGAAAAAATTCCACCTACAAAGCTTTAGCAATTAATGTCCTTAGTTCCCAAACGACTATTAAGTGTTTAAAGGAAAGGTGATGTAACACAGTGGTAAACATGCCCCCGTCCCAACTTCTTTGGAACATGTTGCAGTCATCAAATTCCAAATGAGTAAATATTTGCAAAAAAATGTGAACTTTCATCCGTTTGAACATTAAATATCTTGTGTTTGGAGTGTATTCAATTAAATATGGGTTAAAAAGGAATCACAAATCATCGTATTCTCTTTTTATTTATGATTTACATAACGTCCCAGACTTCATTGGAAATGGGGTTGTATAACAAACTACGCCTGACTTCATGATACATTACGATAGTTTACATTTACATTTACATTTACGACATTTAGCAGACGCCCTTATCCAGAGCGACTTACAACTTATACAGTCTTACAATCCAAGCAA
>JAUZSU010010702.1:0-11154 GCA_034780255.1 Parotocinclus maculicauda
AACTTTTGACTCCCCCTGTAACTTTTGACTCACCCTGTGACTTTTAACTCCCCCTGTTTTGTATATACGATCATTCGACCCTCTGTACGATCAGAAATCCCAAAAAGACCAAATATACGATCATTCCAGCCAATCGTGCTTTTCTAAAAGAAGATTCGGCTGCACCTTCCTTATGAATGAGGAAATTTTACAAAAGCATTGAGTGCCTTTTAGACGCACGATAGCACATCAATAGACTTGTTATTTTGGTTATGACGGGTGTACGATAATTTCACGTCTCTGGTCCTCACATATATCATTAACGACTGAATATTTTCCGTCTGGACGGAGCTACGTCTGGACTCTACACGCTGACTGCTCGCGGTATTCTTCACCGTGGACGTCCCGACTCGTTAAACGGGACCTGGAGTTACTCTTGGTGTTAAATCAAAGCTCAGAAAGTGCATCGGTTGTGGTTCCTGCTATGTTTAATGTTTAGCGGACGGACAACGAATCGCTTATTTTGGGATTGATCTTGGTTGAAAGCCCCTGATCTAGTGTACCCCAGAGCACCCTTACCCTTACCCATCCATTCTCTGTGCTCTGTATCCAGAACTTCCGTCCATTCATTCCCTTCCATGGTTCGTTCTTTGGTCCCTTTTCTTGGATCCCAGGTTTGTAGTCCACTTCCTTACCCATTCTCGTCGATCGCTAGTTTGTAGTCCGTTCCCTGCTCGCTATTTCACGTGCTTTGTAGTCCTGCGGGGACTGTGGTAGCCTAGCGGTTAAAGTACTGGCCTCTGGACCAGAAGATATAGGGTTCAAATCCCACCTCTGCCAAGCTTCCACAGTTGGGCCCTTGAGCAAGGCCCTTAATCCACAATTGCTTGAAATTTTATGAGTTGTAAGTCGCTCTGGATGAGGGCGTCTGCTAAATGCCATAAATGTAAATGTAGTCCAAACTCAGAACCGTCCTCCATTAGAAGTAGGACGCAATTCCGTTATCCGTCCTTAGGATCATTATTCCCAGACATCGGCTCACGCTGTCCATTTCCTGCCCTTCCTAGGTTGTCCACTCTTACTCACGACTGTAGTCCATTATTTACAGTCCATCTAGTCCATGCTGTGTGGGTGACTGATCACCGGCCGTAACGTTTCTAAACAGTTCTGTGTAATCTGGGAATGTTAGTCCATGTACTGGTCCGACCGATGAACCGGGCTCCGGTAGAACTTGGTTATTAATGACAAAAAAAACAGGAATTACACTCTGAAATTCATTATACTGATCGTATGTGTTATATAAAGTTGGCTCGCTTGGCTGATTTGCTTCTATTAACCAGAAAAGCGAGGGGAGGCGCTGAAAACCGGCGAGTTCCAGTTCCTACAGGTCTTCTGAGACTCCGACCCTCTTGAGCCTGAGGCTCCCGGCGGTCCAGCCGCGTGGGCAGGTGTTGTAAGTGCGGACCCCTGGCGAGCGCACTCCGGAGTCCTCGGACTCCAGCGAGGCGTCCGAGTCGGTCAGCGAGCGGGTGGTGTAGAGGCGCAGCGGGGAGTGGACCATCCGTGTAGGGGTGGCCGGGGGGCTGGTGAAGGTGGGCGACTGGGCACCCAGGGAGTGAGAATGAAAGGGGCTTGAAGGTTTGGATTCGAAAGGCAGGATGATGCTGGCGCTCGCTGGGGACATGGGTAGGCCGTGGCCGCTCAGAGCGCCGGGCGAGGGGCTGTTCTTACGCTTGGCGGCGTTGATGATGTTTTTGGCCAGGAGGCGATGGTTGGCCTTGGTGTCTTGAAGAGGGCTAGGGGATTTGCACCTGGTTTCCCAAGGCGGAGAGAGAGGAGTGGTGGTGGGGCCGGTGGACACTGGGCTCTGGAAACATCTGACAGGGCTGTGGACGGGCCGAGGTGCTGGGCAGGAGGTGACCGGATTATGGAAGGGTTTTGGGGTTGGAGAGCAGCAGGTGGGCTTTTGGATGGACTGTGGGCTTGGAGAGGAGGTGACAGTTTTTTGGAGCGACCTTGTGGGTGGAGAAGATGGAAAGGAATTACTGACGAGTCTTGGGGTGGAGGAGGTGATGACCGGGCTGAGGACGGTTCTTGGCGGCGGGGAGGTGACCGCAGAGCTGCGCTCTCTCTGGGGGGTCCACATGGCACTCTGGGTCTTGTCGCTGCTGCTGCTGAGGCGGCGAGATAGACTTGGCGTCCAGGAGGTCGGGTTGTTAGAATTGGTGTATTGGGTTGTGACTGGAGACGCTTCCTTAGGCTGAGGATGGAAAAAAGCTGTTATTATTCTTGCAAAAACATCATTTCACCTACATATTAGTACGTCCATGTATGCTTGTGCTGCCCTCTAGCTACGACGAAAGGCATTTTCACACCGAGTCCCAATTTTACAAAATGTACGGCAAGTTTTGCAAAACTTTTTAACCGAAACCTGTACTAATTTCTGCCTTCAAATCAGGCTGACCAATCAGAGCTCGGTTGCCGGGCAGAACAGCTCATAAGAGCTTAAACATTAAAAAAATCTGTGGTTTTATGAAGCTGAAAGGCTGAAGAATGATGATAAAGCTCACAGTGACTGTAAGAAAATATTTTACTCTTTATCTAAGAGCGTTTTAAGCAACAGATGATTTAAAAGACACAAACTAGAGTCTCCTGAACTCATCTTCGCTCGTGTCCTTGCTTTTTTAAGTTGATATGGTCAAAAACAGTCAAATATCCAGGGCACATTAAGAAGAGGGAAATTAAAGAAAGCAGAAGAGAACTAAATGGTGTAAATAGGCCAAAAGTATTAAAAAGTGATGCATGCTTTTATTTAGATTAGATTGGACCAGGGTACGGCTTTGTTTAAAGAGACTGCTCTTAATGAAAAACAAAAAAAACAAAAGAAAAACAGGAACTGAATCCTCCAGAACACTTGAGTTCATCAATAGAGTAAGTGTTTTGCTTTTACTTGTCACTTGTTTACTTGTCCATTGGTAACTAAATGACGTGATATTTTTTAGCACTTTAGTATAAAATAAGCTTTATTATTAATGATATTATATAACTGTAGGTTAATGTATAACATTATCCTCTATAATACATTATAGATTATATTAAACTCATCAGTTCATAAATCTATTTAACTTTCTCAGGAAACTCATGTACAATATAACTCCATTACCATTATCGGATAACTTATACAGGGGGATTTTCTGAGGATCTGGAAACAACTCATTTGCTCGGTACTCATCCTGTTCGGTTCTCGACGAGGGGAACTGAGGAACCACTGTATCTAGTTGCATCTTGGATTGGGCGGATAAGAAATATGATCAGCTATCGCCATCCACCTTTTTTAAATCCACCTTTTAAATCAATGTTATGTAAATAATCGCTTAATGCCTTCCATTACAAACATAATATCACAGACTAGTTAATATCATAATGTAGAGTTTTAAGTCTAAAGATTTAAGATTTTATCCATCATTAATAGTAAAAAATTTTAAATCAGTATGTGGTGATTGGTGTTGATATTAAATTAGTCAATACAGTTGATTCCGGTTAATTGGACCACCGGTTAATGGGACCGGCCGCTTATTCGGACAAAATCCTAAAATACTGAAACAAATCCCATTATATACGTGTAATTTTATTTACTTATTTGGACCAAAATTCCGCTTAATCGGACCAAAGAACGTGTACAGTATGTAATATCCGTGAAGAAACTCTGGCATCACTACCCGAAAACTTCCTGGTTTCTTCCCAGCCCTCTACTGCCACCTACAGGTCTTTGCCTAACATTTCCATTTACCACAAAAAAAGCCACAAGTCGCCACAGCTAAAGCGCGTCAAATCACACGGGTTAAGTTCTTTAAACGTTGACTTCAAAACATTTTTTATTTTGAGGGCATACTGCTTTGAGACATCTAGACAGATGTCTTGCTTGGTCTAACCATTTCATGTTGTAACCTTCCATGTTTTATACTTAAACCAGATTTTAGACACAGCTGACAGGAAACAACATATTTTGCCACACTCTGGGTTGTATTTCCTTCTTGGAGGAGCTTCAGTTCAGTTTCAGTTCAACTCTTAAACTTTTTTGTTAGAGCCATGTTTTCTTCCAGTTAGCCAAGTCCCACTCAATAAAATCTGTAAGCACTCACCTTTAACTGCAGTCTAATTTGCATTAGTAGTCGTATACTTGTTATCAGAAAACTTTAGAGAATATGAATAATTAAACATTACACAGAAATAAATGTTAATGAAAACATCCCAACAATTTTGACTAGGTCTTGCTATTACAGTCTATATTTGCAATAATATTTTTTAACCCTGGTAAGTTAACAAATTCATATTCAGAGAGATTGTTTTGTTTGATATACAAGACAAAGTTATATTAAAGCACTAATGATACACTAATTCTACCTCAATGAACAAATACAAATATCACCAAATAAAGTATAAATGAATACATACGAAATCTAAGTGATATCGATAGCAGGAAAATTACCTCAGAATTACCATAGCATTGTTAACTACAAACATGTACCTCCATTTTAAAATATGACCAAGAACCAATGACCAAGGACTCTGCACTGCATTTTGGATGACCACCAATGTAGTCTATGTAATGTAGCCTGGATAAACAGGCTACACAAATAGTGCAAATACAGTGTAAGTTTTGCACTACAAAAAAAAATAATGTCCTTACAAATCCAAGAAAAAGCTAAAAATCTGGCAGATCAGCTGAGGTGTTTGGCATTCTCTCTACCACGAAGAAAAACAGCGTCCCCAAGAAGCCCAGGATAACCATGATCAGAAGCTGCCAGCTCAGCATTAGGTAACCACTGTAGAAAAACGCCACTGCTGCAGAGATAGACTGACAGGGAGAGACGAATTGTATTGACAACATGTCACGTAAAATAAAAAGCTTTAATAAAGTGGCTTATTATATAAAATACTAGACACAAAAGTGCAAAACACTTTTATCTCATAGGACACTTCAGTAGGTGTTAAGTTAGACCTTGACTTATAATACACTGTATTTAGGACCATAAAATAGCCATAGATTTGTGGACCCCCAAAATTTAAATCTAATAACAATAATGTGCATTTTGCAGCCAAAGCAGTCTTCTTTCAGTTCTTTCTTTTTAAAGGGCTTTCCCCTAAATTTCAAAGCATGTCTATAAGCTTTGTCACTGATGCAGGACAATTCTTTTTGCATGCAAATTCATCTTAAAAGTTAAGGTCAGGGCTCTGTGCATGCATTGTATTAAATCATTAGTTTATGGATTAGAACATGGACAAACTAAACTGGGGAAGTTAAGACCCATAAAAATGTCATTCTGAGAGTCATCAAGCACAACCCATTCTACTGGTACGTTCCCATCTATCATATACTTCCCAGACATATGTTTAAGGTGGTAGTCATTTCAGGTTCCTGCAGATGGCACTGTAAGAGGATGATCAAACTATGAATACCTGCAGGGTGTGTGACGAGATTCATAGACTGAGAAGCAGTGGTACACTGCTGTGAATATCTCATTCGATGCTTGAAAACATGGGTCGCAAAGCAGATGTAAATTATTGGCAAAAGGAGTGGTTGCATTTGAATGTTACAAAGGCCATAGTGTGAAGGAAGTGTTGGAATTAATGATACTTCAAAGACCATTACCAACAAAACCTCAAGCATTGCTTGTGGTCAAAGAAAAAGAATGGTAGTAATCTCAGTGAGGAACCCTGCAACTTATTCTGTTTGGTTGATGCTGTTGTGTTAAACTTCAGAGCAGTGATAGATCAATTAATGCCATTTTAAGATAATTGGTGCTCACAAGGCCGATATTCAAAAATAGTGAAGAAAATTGTGGGAAGATGAAACTTAGTTTCTCCCATTGCAACTTGCTGCTCTTAAATGGGTATGGGATTAGAAACAGAAAGATGCTAGTACGCTGCTAGTTAAAAATCCCTACCTACCTATCCCTACATAACATGCAGACAGGAGGACCAAAAGTTTCCTGTACCAATATATAGTTTACACCATAGAAAGTTGGTTTTGGTTTTAAAAATGCATGAAGCAGGTAGAGATTTCCTTATAGGAATAATCCTTCTAGGACATTGGGGTCCTGTTATCTGAATAGTCCTTATGCAAACCAACCTTATTTTTATATTTTTTTATTTTGAAGACAAAAAGTTTGATTTTTTTGCATTCAGGACTTACCTGCACAAACTTGAAGATGGCGAAGGCTGGAGCACTTTGTTCTGTGTAAAGCTGGCCCAAAATACTATAAAGCTGTGTGTTGAAGCAGCTGTCACCAAGCCCAAGCAAGAAGCTGCACAGTATGGCAATGGGCACACTATAAAAAACAGAACACTTTGATAGATATGTAAAACAATTACAATCTCAAAGAGCAAGGTAAGCCACCTCTATACCTTGGTAAGAGATAAGGGCTGTGCTGTGTGCTGGTTTCAAAGACCACTGGAGCATCATTTGGGATGTTGAGGAAGATCAAGAAGAAGGCCACAAAATGCACCACCATTCCTAGGAAGACAACTGATGTGCGTCTGAAATGGTTGTTTTTCAACACAAGGCCAAACAAGCCTCCACCTGAAAGGGGAAAAGCCAAGAATATTATACTATACTATACTATACTATACTATACTATACTATACTATACTGTGTCACCTTTTTTTAGGCTGCTTGTAATGTTCAAAGAATAATTACAACTACAGTCTGCCATCAGCATTCATGGGCTTCACTTTTGCAATTTTCAATTTATCATTAATAAATAGGATTTTTAAAAAGTTTTGCAGCCAAAAGCAGAAAATCTCATGTGGCATACATCTCATCTAATCTCATCTCATATTCATATTCATTTTCTTTTCAGCTTATCCATTTCAGGGTCGCAGTGGCAGCAGGGCAAGCCCAGGCATCTCTGTCCCTGCAACATCTACTTTGTCCTCCTGGGAGATCCCAGCCACTCACAGGTCAGCTGGGAGATATTATCTCTTCAGGAGGTCCTGTACCTACCCAAGTGCCTCCTCTCAATTGGCCATGCCTCATACACCTCCAGCAGGATACATCCAGGACGCATCCTTATCACATAATTTAATCATGTCATAAAGCACGTTACCGTTACATATTTTTTATGACAATAAAGACAATAATTTGACACTAACTTTTATTTTGAAGTGGTGCAAAACTCTCAATGAAATATACACTTAATGCAAAATTTAAAGCTATAATAGTTACTTACCAACTATCTCTCCAACTCCCACAACAATGCCTGAAATGCCAACCAGGGCTTTGGCTCGGGTTCCAAATTGAGTGGTAGCGCCAACGCAAGTTCCATATACACCACTATAAAAAGATAGTTCCAGGCCTAGATGGATGGGACACTAATTATTTTAAATCAAGTATTATAAGTGCACAGAATAATGAATTACTAATTTGGGGAAATGTACCAAACTTACCACTATAAGCCATGCAGAAGCTTAGAAGTAATATAGATTTTGAGCCAAAAATCTGCAATAGGGTGTCTTAAGAAAAACATACAGAAATAAAAAACGTCAATACATCAAATATATTTTAATAGTATTACAAAAAACTTATACTGCAAGTACAAATCAAATGGAATTTATATTGAAGTGACCAAATTTAGTTTTTTTCCCCCACATTTTTACCCCATTTTATCCAGGTCAGAGTCACTGGAAGTCAATGGTGAATGGTTACCATGGATGGAATGCCAGTCCTCCACAGGGCTGTTTCAGTGATCCCCTTACTGGTCTCTTCTATCGCACACGTAATCAATTGTGTCTTGATTTGATGCCCAAGCCACTGGAACTGAAAACCTGGCTCCCTTCCATGGTAGGCTAGGATATTAAACCTTTGTCCTATTGTCAAAATTTTAAAGGGGTCCCCAAGCATTGCATAATTTAATCCTCGCGTCGATAATTTTAGTACAAAAAAACAAAAAGAGACGCATTTCTCCTCTCATTCAAATTAACGTTTTAGAACATACAACATTTTCTTGTGACAGCAGGTATGCGTATGTATCCCTGTACTCACTGAATTCTGCTTTGGCCTCAGTTATAGCAGAGTTAGTTCGCTGCTTCAGTCTAAAACAAAGGGAACCAATGAAACATCAATTTCTTAAAAACGTTCAGTGACAGCTAACTAACTTTTGTATACTTTCTATTCATTTAGACACTGCATCATCACACAGAGGTTCAACACACAAACAAAAAAAAAACTGAAATAAATGTGCTAGAGAACAGAATCAAATATAACCAAACATTTTACTCAAATTGAATTAAAACTGAATGCAAGATAAGTAAACAAACAAAAAACAAAAAGATTTAATCAAAATGCTCAATAAGATTTATTTTATCCACAGTGGTAAAACATCTTAACATCATCAGATTATCACTGGTCCCAAAAGTAGGCAAAGAGATCCCAGTTAAACACATAAGACATTTATTTATGGAGGAAAATGAAAACATATTTCATATCTGCATATCTGTGAGCTGCAAATGTATCAGATTGGCCTGCTTCTTATGTTAAAAAACGGCCTTCTCTGTGTTGTACACAGTGCTGAGTTGCTCATGCCTCTTTGATTGCTCAGCACATTGTTCACTTGGCATTTGTTTGTCATTGCTAGCTGTTATTATTCATATTTCTTATTTCCCAAACTCACCTTATACTATTTGTTACAATATAGTATAAGATCATTTTTAAGTCTACTGGACTACCAGCATAATCTGTGCATTTGTAGCTATTAGGTAATACAGAATACCTTTATCTCAGGTTTGTTGTGCAGTAATTTTTACAGCCTTTCCCCTCTTTCTGTTTACTTTGACTACCCCTCTGATGCTTTGATCAGTGATAAAAGATATTTAAGAAGTCTAATGATTATAAACTGACTTATCTGAGGAGTTATTGTCAATTGGCATTACACAGCAACAATCAAACTAATTCATTCATTGTTTTAATATGGCATCTGCAGAGCATGTTGCCTGTGCAGCAGCCACGATTATTCTAAGACTGCAGGGGAAGCTGAGCTTCCCCTAAACTGTCAAAAATTAAATTATCAAATACATACAGTTGTGTTAACATTTCATTGACTACAAATGCGTTAAAACACATGCGATTCAGGTATGACATGGATTTCAAGAAATCGTTTTATTATACGATCTATGGTTAATGCATTTGTCCATAGAAGCTGAGCATCCATTCACTTCAATGGGACTGCATAAAACAGTATTTTCATTATTTTGAAACTCAACGGTCATTAGTTAAATACCATGATTTAGTCAACTTCGATGTTGTTGAAAGGCTGAATCCCATTTGACACTATGGGACTGCAGTAACCTAGCGGTTAAGGTACTGGACTGTGAACCTGATGGTCCAGGGTTCAAATACCACCTCTTAAAAAGTTGGGTCCTTAAGCAAGGCCCTTAACCCACCATTGCTTGAATTGTAAGACTGTATGAGTGAGTAACTCTGGATAAGCGCGTCTGCTAAATGTTGTAAATGTAAAATGTAAATGTCACTTAATCATTAGGAGTCCTGTACCATTCTCCTGTTTAAAAAGGCTTAAGTCTTACACCTGCAACACAATTGGCCAGGGCCGTCTAAGCATCCCAGCTCTGCTGGCCATTGAGAGGACGCTGGTTAAGTCCCTGGAAAATATGCCTACTTGGTACAATAGGGCCACAGACCATTTTCTTGAAAATAAACAGTTGGCAGAATTTACGTATAAATAAATTTACAAATTTTATGATGTAAGCTGACAATGAATTTCCACTTTTTGAAAGACCAGCAGCTGCCACTGCTGTGCAGAGCGTGCATGTTTATGTATTCTTCTTCTGTTTGTTACAGACATAGTTAGTTATGCCCTTGCTCTGTCAGCACCCTTAGAGAAGGGCAAGTTGGTGCCAGTTCAGTCAAACAGGTTTACCCTCCTCGGTAAAACACTCAAAGAGCAGCCTGTTTAAGGAGCTTTGGTTTTAGGTGATTCTGTCTTAAGACTTAAGACTAAATAAGCTACTCTTTTACATACACCAGCAGCTATGGTTACCTATATCCCACGAGCCTTAGAAAGCTCCATAGTCATAACTTTTCTAGGACATTCAGTCATGTAAGGCCCAGAATCAAAGTGGTGTTCTGAAAACAGCATAGGATTCATAGACAATTGGGCAACCTTAGAGGGTAATCCTGGTCTTTTAGGACAGGGCGGTGTCCATCCCACTCAGGAAGGTGCTGCTCCTATTTCATGTAACATAGTCCATTCTCTTATTGCAGGGTAAGTTAAAGGCTGACTATCCAGAGTCTGAGTCAAACAAATTAAACCAAGTGTCAACTAGTAGACATGCACCTAGATCTCATGCTATTGAGACTGTGTTTGTTACCTGTATCATGTTGTATAAAGTGCAATATAAATCCTATCAAGGCCGAAAGTTTTGAGAATGGCACAACCTTTTGTCAGATGTTTATATGGTGTAATGAAGTAAAATTATAAGCATTCCATAAATTTTTGACAAATACATCCAGTGTCACCAAAGGCTTAATATATTTATGATACTTATAGTGTTTAACGCTCTTCTTTAAGACTTCTGAAATCGCCCCAGCATACTGGATATCAGCTTCAGGGTAAAATCTTGAATGATGGCAACCAAATTTCCTGGGCACAGACCTGAAATTTAAATGTTTCAATGTTTTGTTTGCCAAAAGTCACTTGCCTTGTGACATGGTGCTCTATCATGATGAAAAAGCATTGTTCATCTCAAAATCATCCTCAGTTTATCCTCTAACTATGGGAGAAGTTGCTCTTGTAGGATGTTTTGATACCATTCCTTATTCATGGCAATGTGCTTAGGTACAATTTCGAGGGAACCCACTCATGAATGGTCTCAGGATGCTTCACTGTTGGCATGACACAAGACTCATTGTAGTGCTTACCTTTTTTTCTCTAGACAATTATTTTTCCACATGTCCAAAACAGCCTGAAGGGGGCTTCATCAAATAAAAAAACTTTACCCCAGTCTTCTGTAGTCCAATCCCTATACTTCTGGATGTCCTAAATACTGTAAATGTGTTAGGGTTCCTACCTCCCCCGGTGCGTTCAGCCGTCCTCGCCGGTCGCCATTACAGAGCCATCGGTGGGACGGCTTAATATCCACTGACTTAATTATGCCCTG
>JAUZSU010010723.1:0-11153 GCA_034780255.1 Parotocinclus maculicauda
TCTCCACATCATTGCATTCAGTTTTTATTCACAATTTGTTTAGTGTCCCAACTTTTTTGGAATCCGCTTTGTACGATTTCAAAACAATATGCAGTGTATTAGTGTAACCATGTATTACAATATACACTGTTCACAAAACATTATTGGATATTTCATTGAAATATCCCCTAATGTTTGTGAGCAGTATATTATATAAAGGCTCCGAAATTATGGGCACTCCTAGTAATGGTGGGTAATGAAAATGAAAAGATGCTTTCTTGGTTCATTACTATAATCTCACTAAAAATGTGGAAGCTATTCGTTTTAATAAGCAGATCAGTTCACTGTGCAGATTAGTACCTGCTCTTTTACACACAGTTACCATTCCTGGTGTACTGTTGCACATCTGAAATGCACAATCCCCTGTAAACATTAAACAAAAATCAGTATAAACATTACTTTGTGAGTGTAATCAAGTTTGGATGCATTTTTACACATAAATCTTTTAGTTATTCAGGATCTACTTGTTGGCAGTAATAAACTTGTACTGTACCGTATGCATTGAAAATAGCCTTAAAAAAACAATATGCGTCTTTTTCGAACTGATAATGGAAAGCACCTGGAAAGAAATTGGCAAATATTGTCTTGCTCCTGCAGTGCTGAAGTGCTTTAATTAAATTTCATGCTATTGCTTTAGGCTGATTCATGTTTGTATTCTTGGTCATGGTACAAACTTCAGGATCTCTGCCTTTGGATTCCGTACAGTTCAGTCAAGATTAACGTGATACACATTCCACACTAAAGAGCCCAAAGTTTTTGCAAACATGTACACTTTTTAAAAAAAGATCTTTTCATATGAGATGGTCCTGTTTTTTTTTCAGTAAATCACGACTGGTTGAATTACTGTGAGGACTTTGTAGAAACTGTGTGCATTTGACTACATGCTCTGCATACTGAACTTTGGCTAAAGTTCAGCAAGTTAGCACAAGTAAGAACAAGAATTCACTGCTGAATCTGCATAATAAGTAAGCAGGAAAAGGTCAACATTGGACCTTGCTGCTGTTCTACATATTTCATTAAATCATATTTTGTTTGTTTGTTTTTCAGTAAAACACTGCTGGGTTTATAGGAATGCAAAAATGGACGGTATTCTTATTACTGTCCTATGAACAGTAGGATGGTGGCTGGTGGGGGCATGTTTAGCTTTTGTCTTTTTTGTTGACTGGTTCAGGAAGAGTTTGGTTTGGGGAGGATTTTGAAATTGTTCATGTTGGTAGGCAGGAAGGCCATCCGTAATAGGTCAGGACCCGGTAATCAGAATAGGGTAACCTGTTGACCTAACATGTTTGGAATGTGGTTGGAAACCAGATTACCCAAAGGTAACACCTAGACACAGGGAGAACATACAAATTCCACACGGACTGTGTACCAGGGATAACCACTTTAAATGACCTCATAATGTCAACAGTCAGACTTCAAGGTAATGAAACATTTTTCAATTTTGAGAAAGCATTGCTACTGCTCCACAGCCCACTGGTGGTGCACTTTTTAACCAGTCCAAATGTTGGCTTTCAACATGAACTTAGGTTTTAATGCAACCTCCAAAGGCAGCTTTAACATGGCAGAAATCTGATTAACTGAATCGCTAAAATTGGCACATCAAAACTTAACAAACTCTTTAGTATGTTTCGTCCTTTAGCATATTGCTAATGTTTGCTTATGTAGATTGCATGACTATATGACTGACTGAGATAACAGGTGTCTGCATTCATATCACCATAAAGTGTGTTATGTGTATGGAAATGCTGTGTACCATTTTTAAGATGCAGGCTTGAGCCAATTTGATTTATATAGTGATTTAATCAACAGAGCTTTGTCTCTAAGAATCTTAACAGCTGGCTAAGCCCACAACCCCAACTGTGCCAGGCTATGGTAATAGTGATAGGAAAAACTTATGAGAAACCTTGGGAGAACCAAAACTTTAATTAAATTAAGGTATAAACTAAACTGTTAAAATAAAATGTTTATAATAATATAATAAAATATAGACCATAATAAATGCATTAACTCATATAGCAAAAATAGAGAATAGTATTGAGTAAACAGAGCGACTGTAAGTTATCAACAAGAGGAGGGGAGGAGGATTTAGGATCCTCTGATGTAGCCTGAGTAAGGGAATGAATACTGGAACTGTTAATGGAAGAACTGTTAACCAATATACCTGCTCTAATATAGACTTGTACAGTATGTCCAGATTTTATTAGATACTTTACTGAGCTTTAACATTTACTACAAAGTGCCAGATGGCTGATGGATGTAATTGTGAATTCTGTGTCCCCACACTGATGCTGCCACTAACTGCGAACCGCGAACAGACCCTCAGGACATTTCTTTTTTCTTGTCAATGGGCAAATACTTCTCATGCCAATTCCCCACTGTCATTCTAGATGAGGGATTATGATTTAAGCCCCAGTAATACAAATCTAAGTCTAATAAAGTGGATTTCATTTCAGAATCAAGAAAGTGTACTGACCCTAGCTAGAGAGAAGTTTTATTCCAATTTGGCAGCAAGTATAATCATGAGAGAATTCCACATATATGAAGTCAATCATTGTCTAAACCCCATCCCAGGCCTTTTAGGTTTTTAGTTTACCATACAAGACTAAAAGTAATCTTACCTTCAGGAACTGGAATTAACTGGATATTTAAGTCTACTTAAACATTTTGCTATGTAACACCACTATTGTAACCAATTTCCAACAATCAGCTGATTTGCTTGTTTATTACCTAATCAGTAGATCGTTCAGTATAGCATCCGTTTTAATGATGCAAAACGAGGGCACAGTGCATTATAATAAATGCTTCTTTCAAGTATGTATACAGTGCTGGGCAAAAGTCTTAGGTCACCATTAGATAAGTTGTTTAAGGAATTGTATTATGACCATATTTTATTATATATCTGCTCTTTATTAAGATAAAAAATACAGGTAATACATCCAGGTTCTGTGTGGGATCCGGTGATGGTCGGGTTTAAGTGAGGCGGCCTCGTGTTGAGAAACCATCCCAACAACTCCTTGGTGTGTTTTTTTTTTTTTTTTGTAAATACTTGTATATGGCCATTATAATGTTGCAAAAATAACAAATCTAATGGTGAATTAATACTTTTGTACAGTACTGTACATCGGGTGGTACGCCCCAAACATTATGACCACTGACAAACCTAATACTGAAATAGGTTGTTTATCTTAGCACAACTATGCTTCTTAAGGTCTAGTATATACTAGATAGTATGCAAACAGTTGGTAGCTGACTTGTTTTTATGTAGATGAAATGGACTTGCATAACAAGACTTCTTAGCCAATAGGCTTCTTTGACAAAGGCCAATTTGTTATGACAGATGACTGGGTTGGAGCATCTCCATAAATGTGTGGTGCCCCCAGTCAGCAGTGGTGAGTACCTAACCACCTAACAGTGGTTTGAGGAGGGACACACCATAAACTGGCAGCAGGGCACCCAAGATTCATTGACATGATAAAGCAACAAGGAGTATCTCTTGGCACAAGCCACGTCATTTTTATGATGTGTACGTGTAGGTGTAGGTTAAGAGCGGTCATCATGCCCATGCTTGCATGTTTACCATCTTGGAACTGCACCTTGGAACAATGGTTAAAGGCTAGACGTGTCCTGTTTTCTTTTACATCAAATAGATGGCACTAGGATGCACTTTAAGACAAAGTGCGTGTAATGCTCTGGGAAATACCCTTCTGAGAAACCCTGGGTCTGGGTCATCAAAAGGATATCAGTCTGTCTTGGGCACCTACCTAAACATTGTTGCGGGCTGAGTGGTCAGAATGTTATCATGAATGCCTTGATCAGTTGTTTTCTGTTCCAGTCCTGATAAGTACTATATTAAAGCCCTAGAATAATTAAACAATCCACTCATCAGTGTTGAAGCAGCCATAAAATTGAGCAATAGTGGTGGCTCACTTGCCATGATCTAATGCTTGGCATGTGTTCTCTCCCCACTGAACCTGTGAGCCATTAACAAGAAGTGATCCATTACCATCACTCAGTCACAGTCTTGACAAGACATTTGCACAGTGTTAAGACCACAAGTGCTGAAACTCACACTTTCTCCACAAAGAAAAAGCTGTGGAATTCATTCAGTTCAATTTTGTTTTATTTTAAAAGCACTTTTATCCACAGACACTGGTATGAAGCAGTTTAGAAGTGAAGAGTGTTAAGATAAGTACAGCTAAAATAGCAAATGGATGAAACCCTGTTATGATGTGGAACCCATCCTCCTCTGTGTGATATTGAAATAGTGGGCTTTTGATTTGAAGCCTGTCATGAAAGTATGGTGTTAAAAATGTTACTATACTGTACTGTGCAAAAGTCTTATGTCACCATTAGAGAAGATATACTATTTTAAAGCAGTGGTATAATTACCTATATAATTATTTATATGTCTCTTTATTAGAACACAACTTAATACAGGAAACTTGAAATACAGTATTAAAACATGAAAACGTCTGCAAAGCTTTAATAGGCTACAGTGGCAAAAATTTAGCAATTATACTTAAGCAATAGCAACATCTAGCAGTTTCATTGGGATGCCATGTTCAAGTACTTTTCTACAGTCTGAAGAAGCTTGATTAGGAACAGTCTTTTGGTAGGGGAACAGGGCAAAGACTGGATTGCAGATTAGTGGGAAAGGGTATTATGGAGTGACCAAGTTTGAAATTCTTGGGTTCAGTTGGTGACAATATGTTATGTATGAACATCATACCGTTGTCAAAACCACAAATCTAATGGTGACTTTTGCACAGTAACTTATATGAACGTTTTGCCTATGAGCCTTAATTACAGACCTTAAAGAATGAAACTTGATCGACTTTCTTTCATTTGGCTAATAATTGAACTCGGTTATGTGTTCATGTAATGACCTCTCCAGAGTTAGACATCTGATTATCTGTAATATTTGTCTGTTAAGCAGCAAAAAAAAATATTTTTTCATAGAATCAAATCCCCTTCTAAAGTTGAAAGGAGTTATTCCTTTATATGCAGTTTGGTTTGATTCTGTTTACGCTCCAATATTCAAGTGAACTACATTTACATGTATGCATTTGACAGACACTTTACTCCAGTGTGAATTATACATGAAACATGATACATCCCATACCGTTCAAGGGTGGGGGCCTTCCTCAGCAGCCACACAGTGTTGGGATTTTAGCCTTGAACTACTGAGTTACCGGTGCCCCTTTAAAAGTTCCCTTTTAACACACACTTAAGATCAGCATATGGAATAGCAATTATCAGCTAAAGTGATATACAGCTAACGTAATTCTCTCTTTATGATCCGGCTGTACAGTTGACAGATCTGTGTTTGGCAAGCAGCAGGAAAATCTTGCCCAAATTAGAAAGGCCAACTGCAAATGTTCTATTGATAGGAACAATTTTAAGAAGTATCATAAAGAAATAATTTGAGTTTTCTGTGAAAGAACTTGACTGGCCTCTATAGACTCTTTGGTGTGACGCAAGGCAACACATTTGGGTTAAATTGTAATGCTTACTTTGTATCTCAGTACGCTGGAACCTAATTGTCCTGTAGTGGCAGCTGAAGGTGGTTAGTAGATAATCACTGTATGTTCTGAAGCTAAGTTAACTAGAATAAAAGAAATGTACTCAGGTGGCGCATCATTCTAGTTTGCTGGCCTAAGTCAAACAAGTCTGCTGCCTGTCAGTGAAAAGTGCCTGTTGTTGGTTGTGAGTTGGACAGACCCACTTGCTGTCCTACAACTTTTTCTTCCCACTGTGTAGGGCGTATGCACGCAGCAGCTTATGTCAAAGCAATGGGAAATTGACAGTGATGCTATGGATTCCATCTTACTCGAAAAGGTCAGACTTGTAATACAAAGTGGCCCAGTTGTCTATAAAGACCAATGTTTGAACTGCTGTAGGTCACACTGTCACAATGGAGCATTTATTGTCTAGCAGAGGCAGTAAGTAAGATAGTACTATTACCGTACTTTGTTACTATACTTAAGTGTTTTAGGTATCTGTACTTTACTTATTTCTAATAAGTGCAACTCATAAATTACATCTAATGAAATGCAAATTGGGCACAAACATGTCCAATGACTACCGTGTACTGCGCTGGTGTTATCTTTCTTGGTTCCTATTGCGATTAATTATTGTTTTTTTTTACACTCTGTCCCATATTTTCCACTTTATCATGCTTTTATATGGTGACAGATGTGGCACCATGGGGGAGGGTACATGGCTTTTCCCCCTTAGTTTCATGAATAAATCAGGCTTGGGGACCCCTGGTCTGCTTGAAATTTTAGTTGAGATGAAAGACCCATGTCATTAAAGTTCATACAGAAAATATGCCATTGTTTTTGTGGGTGTGGTGCCCCAAGAAATGTGGCACTCACTTTACACAGTCATGAACTGGGCAGATCTGTTTTGGAAAACAGACAAAGAAGTCACTTGGACAGAGGCAGTATATCAGTATACCAGAGTGGCTTAGGTGGTAGAGAACTGGTTCCAAAAGTCAAGTATGGCCCAGCACCTGTATGTTGTCTGTCTGTCTACCACCTGGACACCCTCACCCAAGTTCCGATTTGTGCTGCTTTAGGTGTCCGATGGAATTGTTTAAATAAAAAAGAATAAATACAGTCGATTCCGGTTAATTGAACCACCGGTTAATGGGACCAGCCGCTTATTCGGAACAAAATCCCAAAGTACCGAATCAAATCCTATCAAATACGTGTTATGTTATTCCGCTTATTTGGACCAAAATTCCGCTTAATCGGGCCAAAAACGTGTACAGTATGTAATATCCGTATGTAAAATACCAAGAAACTTTTCGTCTCTGGCATCACTACCCAAAAACTCTACCCTCTACTGCCACCTACAGGTCTTTGCCTAACATTTCCATTTACTAAAAAAAGGAAGCCACTTAGCCCCTGCTAAAGAGGACCAGATCACACTGGATAAGTTCTTCAAACGTTGACTGGAATTTACTAAGAACTTGTTTTTACAGTATTATGCTTCGCATGCTAAGTACCAACACATTGTGTTGTAGATCGTTTCGAAAAACTTGTTTGCAAGTTTATTTTTCAATTAACAAAGTCAAGCAACAGTAGTTCATGTTTGTACGTTCGCTATACATGTAAATCGCACAATAAATTAAAATCGCACAAAAAAATGAATAACCATTTAATATGTTACATCGCACGTCCCGTCTTGTAACATAGGGCATGTTCGTTTATTCGGACCAGCCGATTATTAGGAAAAAAAACTATCACGCCCCAATGTGGTCCCAATAACCGGAATCGACTGTATTTTATAGGCGATATTCCACTAATGAAAAATCGTCTAATTTTTGTGAGTAGTGTATTTATAAAGCCTTTTTAATGCTATCAGGGGCTTTTATGACGGTTTCTGTTATGGTTATACTACGAGAAACTAATTACAGATTTTCAGCTGTTAGGTGAGAACTTTTGAGTTCTGATAACAGTGTTTAAATTAATCATGCCCAGTCGTGAGCTGCATGTGACTGTATTTGCCATTTTATCAGTTCAGGCTAACTGCACAGTGTAGCTTTTATACAGGATTCTATGTGCAATGGGCTCTGATGTGAATGATGGCTGACATGGTCAGTGGTGCAGCACTCAGTGATGACCACTCGCCTTGAGCACTGAGTGGAATGGCTAGCGGCATCGCAGTGGTCACAAAGCCATCAAGAAAGTTCACTAAAGTCATGAGAGGGTAGATAAGGATTTGGTTGATGTTTCATTTGGTTATGTAACGTCACATCCACATCATCAGCTAATCACAACAGGACAAGGTTACCAACGACCAATTTAGAGCAACCAATTAACCTAATGCATGTCGTTCGATTGTGGTAAGAAACCATTTTATTACTCTACTCTATTTTGGACCATTCTCTGTAAACCCCAGAGTGACTGAGCATAAAAATTTCAGATGATCAGCAGCTTCTGAAATACTCAGCCCATAACGTCTAGCACCAACAATCATGCCACGTTCAAATTTACTTAAATCACCTTTCTTCCTCATCCTGACGCTCGGTCTGATCTTTCGTGAGAACATCATCTTGGCCATGTCTACATGATCAACTGTCTTTAGTTTCTGCCATGTGACTGCTGCTTAGATATTTGTGCTCACAAGAAGTTGAAAATATTTACCTGATAAAGTGGGTGGTGAGAGTATAGCTACATAATTGTGGAGTTATTTCCTATGTATTAATATAGTTTAAATAAACAAACAAAAGTCGCCAAGTAGTTGGAGACTTCATTTGAAAGTTGGAAAAACGCGTGGCAACGCTTTAGGACTGCAAGAGATGCATCTCAGGTGGTTGAGTAAATGGCAACAGATGGTTTGATGGCTACTTTAAAAAATCTAAACTGTTAAATCTTTTTGAATTATTTACCATTTTTGGTCACAGCATAAAAAATGCATCATGATTCAATAATTACTAAATCTAACAATTATACAAGACAAGATAAAACATTTGACAGGCACCATATATGCATTTATAACAGAGATTTTGATCATCCAAACTAAGTGCGTGTTGTCTAATTAGAGACCAATTCCAAATTTCCTCTCCAAAATCTTAACAGCAGCTCCATAGTTACCTCTAAACTAACACCATTTTAACACATTTCAGTCAGGATTCAGGTAACAAAAATAGAACTGAAAAAGCATTAATTAGGGCACTTAATAATCTATAAACATCATCAGTTAATGGACGTGTTTCTTTTCTTGTTCCATCAGATTTAACTGTTATCCTAACATATAACCTATCACCACATTATCTGAAAGTGCAGGACTTCCATTAGCTCCTAGAATTGACAAAGTCAGAGCAGGGGTAAAAGCTTTCTCATATATGGCTGCCCAACTACAGAATAAACTCCCCACTTTAGTTCGAGATTTAGACACTCTCCAAATGTTTAAGTCTAAGCTAATTTGCACAAGCTTTGGGCTAACTTTAGACTGGGATGCATGGCTCAGGTTACTTGGGCCGCAGTCTGGGGTCATGTCCGGCCCGCCTGCTTTATCATGCTCTGACCTTTGGCCAGGAGTGTCTGGTGGGCAGTCGGGCTGGGCTGGGTTTCAGTCCTCCTGATCTTGACTTGTGCATTCTTGCCTTAGACTAAGGTCAGAGCTGGGGGTTCAAAGTCAAAGAGATGATTTGGGATTTTGAGTTGCTGTCTTTTTGCCTCCTTAGTGTAATCACTCAGGTTTGTTGATTGCTGGGGAGGTGGGTTGCCATGTCACACATGATACCTCTTGGCTTTTCTGTTTTTTAGCTATGCTGCTATAGAATCAAAATCAGACTTAATTGCTATTGTCAGTGAACAGAATTCACGGACTAGAAATGTGTTTCGGCATAAAGGTGCACATGAAACTATAGTCAATGCTGCCAGTGTTTCATGTTATGCATGGTTATAGATTCTGTGCTCTTAGTCCAGAACTAAGTACCTCTTCTCTTTTCTCTCCAAGCTTATGTACCGGTACCAGTTAAAGCCCAGTTACAGAAGTGAAGGTATTCCTTCACTTCAGCATCACTCTACTGGTTTCATCAACAGAAACCCATCCCACCATGTCCAGGCCCCACCAGAGGGCAGGAACTCTCTTCATACTCTGGTTGTCAGGGGATGGTGTGCCTCCAACTTTCCCGATGAGGACTCCGTATCCTAAAATGAATTGGACAAAATAATTGCCAATATGCATATTTTTTTTTATTTTTACATCATTAGATTTGATATATTATTTACTTTATTATCTAAGAAGGATGGGTCCCTTTGTAGGTCTTGGTCCTCCCAAGGCATCTTCCTGACAACAAGGGATTTTTTTTTTTCCACTGTCGGCCTGGGCTCTCTCAATTTGGGATTGGCCATAGAGCATAATCTAACACTATAAAGCTGCATTGAGACAATGCTCCATTGTAAAAAGCGTCATATAATGCATGCGTGGTGCATTTACTATACGCGTGATGTATTTCAGACCATGCCAGTCTTCTCCATCTCCACACAGAAATCCTGTCAGCCACACTTTGAAATTATTTGCAATTGACTAAATGTAACTCCAAAGAGTTCAACAAAATTCCGCTGCAGGCTCACTTGAGCCAGTGCAAAGCCACGACTGGAACTGCTGGCAGAAAAGAGCTGATCATTCTCAGAGCCTCCTTTTTTCTACATTCAGAAAAAAACTCTTTCCAGGAAGGCAATAACGAGCAAGCAGAGGCACAGCTTCTGGCAATCTCCTTTTCACATCACCTAACCAACTACAGCCAGTTACTGTTACTAGTAAGACATTTTTTGTTAATCATTTACCATAGATGGACAATGTTCTCAAAAGTGTGGCAGCCAGAACGAAATTGTACTTTACCTAAAGCAACACCTCTTCCCGTTTACTCCTTCGCTTTTCCTGGACTGGCTGCCACAGAGAGCACAGAAGCAAGCATGCCCGGGGCAGGATACCAGTCAATCAGGGTGCCAGCGGGGGCTGTTGCAGCATCAAGCATGACTCGCCCCCTGGCTTCCCTTCCTTCAGGCACATCCAGTAACACCTGTATGAGGCTCTGTCTGGCTGGGACTGAAACCCAGGTCACCAAAATGATGGACTAGCAAGATATTTCCGTAACACTTGCACAAGATTCACCCAGACCACTCAGAGTTTCATATTGATGGAAGAAAAACAAAAGACTCAATTGTTAATACATGTCCTGGAAATCAAAGAAACAGGATCAGTGTCAGTGATCAGTTGCTGAGATTCAGAACAAGAGAGACAGAAAATCAGTATCAGAGAAAGAGATCATTAAGTCAGAATTAGAGAATCTGAATTAAAGCCACATTGCTGTCTAACTTGAAAACACATCACAAATTATAGGGAAAACCATGTAATTCATTAACAATGTCATTCATTGTTTTCTAAGGACACATGCACCAGTTTGAATTTGTATAGGGAGATATTTTGCACTTTGGGGTGTAAACGTGGGGTTTAAAGCTTTTAAAGCATCTGCTATACAGGACATGAATAAAATGTTGGAAAGTAACTGAGGATGGGAATTTGAGTGTTCAGTGTTAAAACACAGTGTGTGTAAAATTACAGCTCTCAGATTCAAAGCTGTTAGCCAGCAGAGA
>JAUZSU010010734.1:0-22799 GCA_034780255.1 Parotocinclus maculicauda
TTGGAATAAGGCTGTAACGTAACAAAATGTGGAAAAAGTGAAGCGCTGTGAATACTTTCCGGATGCACTGTATGGTCATAATACCACTCCTGAAACAACAAATCTAACGATGTCCATTGACTTTTGCACAGTACTCTATATTGATACACACTGCAGTTTTTTTTTATTTAATTTGTTGCATTTTTTAAAATTAATTTAGTTTATCATTTTATATGTACATTTGTGACAAATTATAACATTTAATAAGTATCAGCATTATAAGAATAATTATTACTCTTATTTAAAACTGAACATTAATTACCTAATAGTTCATTATATGGACTACACAGATGAGGACAACATGGCCATCTTGATCTACAACAATATTTAGTGAGTGGCACAAGTCAAATTGATGATCACCTGGATACGCAGACTCAGGATATCTATACTTCATAGAGAATGTCGCACCCACGCTGTGCTCGGCGGACCACACCCGCAAACACGCACGTTCACTGTCACCTTCTTATAAACTCACTACACCTGTATCTCATTCACATCCCTCACCCTATTTATTCACCTCACTCGCTCACTATCTTTGCTCAGTCTCTTGGTTCACCCGTGAGTTCTAAGCATTTGTATTTTGGATTATCTCTGTACCTACTGTTGCCGACCTGTTTTTCATATCTCGTTTACTCCTGTAGCCTAGCCCAGTTTTGGATCCTGTTGTTTGCATTTTCTGGTATTCCGACACTGGACTGTCTGTTTTTGATTTTTTTCTGCCGTTTTTGTCCCGTAATAAGATGCTTTCCGGAACGCTGCGTGTGTCTCCGCCATTTTTGACGCTGCGTAGACTACATACAGTATAGATACAGTAGACTTAGCCAAAAGATGGAGGCAGCAGTGGCTCCAGCTGATGCTCCACCTGTCGCCAGCGAAGGGCTTCAGGAACTCCGCAACCAGCTTTCGGAGGTAATACAAGTGTTGCGTCAGCTCATAGTGGATCAGCGGGATTTGAGCTCACTAGCGCCCATGGACCGCTCCCTCACTCCCCGAGTCTCACAGCTCGCAAACACCGGCCAAGCCCTGCCCACTGCAGACACGGTACCGCTCCCGTCCAGCCAACCCCAATTAGCTCCGCCAATTTCTGAATACAAACTCGTGCTCCCAGACAAATATAATGGCAATCTGGATTAATGTGGAGGTTTTCTCCTCCAGTGTGAGCTGTACTTTGCCCACTCGCCTCCTGAGTCTGGTTTGACCCGGATTGCGCTGATTATCTCCCTGCTCACAGGACTGGCTTTGGAATGGGCCACGGCTATTTGGCGTCAGGAGGTGGACGAGGCAAAGGATTTTCACTGCTTCCTTCGCGAATTTCGCTCGGTGTTTCAACACCCACGCAATGGACAATTGGCCTTAAAACGCCTGCTCGCCCTCTGCCAGGGAACAAGCTCTGCCACTGATTACGTCTTGGAATTTCACACCCTGGTGGCTCAGAGTGGCTGGAATAAGGCCGCCCTCTGGCCAAACTTCCGTCAAGGGTTGCGGTCTGATCTGCGGGGTGAACTTCTGGGACGTGACACAGACCTCACCCTCGACGAACTGATGTCCCTGGCCCTCAGTTTCGACCAGCTGTGGCACTTACAGTCTCGCACCAGGCGCCTACTGATGCCCAGGGACATGGAGCCTATTCCTGAGCCTATGGCTAGGACCCAACTTTCACCTGCCGAGCATCAACGTCGCATCACTGGCGGGTTGTGCATGCACTGTGGTTCGAACCAGCACCGTCGGCACGGTTGCGACCTAGCACCACCTCCCAGCGGATCCTTGGTGCACGGTGGAACCCTGCTGGTGCACCCCGAGTACTTCGCGCACCTGCACATCGATCACTATTCCTGTGACTATACTCCTACCTGACTCTTATCTCTCAGTCCTAGCATTAATCGACTCGGGGGCCCAGGGGAACTTTATGGCCAAGCACCTGGCTACTGCAGCTAAGATCCCGAGCTCCTGTCTCCCTGGTGGCCACCGCGTCACTGCTGCCAAGAGACAACCTTTGGGTCATGGCTTCGTCACACAAGTCACAGATTCTGTCCTCTTCCAAGTCAGAGCCGCACACCTTGAAACCTCTCTTCCTTCCACCTGAATGACCTCGCATACTCGGTAATCCTGGGTCTCCCCTGGCTCTGTCAACATGACCCCACCATCTCCTGGTCGACCAAGGAGCTTGTTAAGTGCTTTAAAAACTGTCTCCACCTCCCGCCAATCCAGATGTTAGCACTTCAGACGGCTCCTCTACCTCTTAACGTCCCACAGGAATACCTGGACCTAGCTTCGGTCTTCGGGAACCCACCATCATCAGAAGCTACGATTGCACCATTGAGCTATTAGCAGATACCCGCTCCTGAAGGCTCGTTTATATCCCCTTTCTCTCGCTAAGGGGGTCGCCATGGATCCTTACATCAGGGAATCCCTGCACCTCGGCCTCATCCATCACTCCAAATCCCCCCTCTCAGCTTGACTCTTTTTGTCCCCAAGGTGGACGGGTTTCACAGACCTTGCTTTGACTATCGGGACCTGAACAAGATCACCAGGAGGTACACGTACTCTGAAAAATGAAAAGTACTGAAAAATGCAAGTTTCATACGCAGTCGGTGACCTACCTGGGTCCCATTATTTCCCCTAAGGGGTGGCCATGGATGATATTTAAGTGTCTGCAATCCTCTCCTGGCCCCATCCACGGACCGTTTAAGAACTACAACGCTTTCTGTGGTTCGCAAATTTTTACAGGAGGTTCATCCGGGATTTCAGCCGGACGGTAGCCCCCCTCATGGCACTCCTTCGAGGCAAGCCCAGATCCATCGCCCGGTCGTCACAGGCAGATGAGGCCTTCCAGAACCTTAAGGCGGCGTTCACTCAGGCCCCAGTGCTGGGGCACCCGGATCCCAGCGCCTCAGAGAGAGGGGGCACAGAACCAGGTAACAATTTACACAGAACACAAAAACCTGGAATACCTGAAGGCTGCCAGACGTCTCAACCCCCCGCCAGGCTTGGTGGGCCCTGTTCTTCACCCGCTTTGACATCCTTATCGCCTAACACAAAGGCAGATGCTCTTTCGAGGTGCCTCAAACCCTCTGTATTGCCACCCTCATGTTTAGTCGGGGCCATACAATGGGAGCAGGAGGAGGCGCTTGGCGCGGCCTTAGCTCAAACACAACCTCCCAGTGAAACCCCCACTGACAAGAAGTATGTCCCGTCAAGTTTTTGTGACCGACTAATAACATGGGCTTACCTTTCCCCACGTTCCAGGCATGCCAGGGGAATCCTGGACACATCAACTCCTGGCATCGCGCTTCTAGTGGGAGACCGGGACGTACACACATCCGTGGCCTCCTACCCTACCTGTGCACAGTGCAAGATGCCCCGTACCCTCCCAGCTGGTTACATTAACCCCCTACCCATTCCGGAGCACCCCTGATCCTCAGTATGGTAGACCGTTTCTCCAGAGCAGTTAAATTCACTTCCTCTCCCCAAGCTGCCCACTGCCTCCGAGATGAAGGAACTTCTGTTTTCACTTCTTCACTCTCTTTGGGATCCCGCAATTCATCCACACAGACCGGGGTCCTCAGTTCACATCGGCAGCTTGGACAGCTTTTTTTGGAGAAGCTGGGGGTGGCCGTCAGCCTTACCTTGGGCTACCATCCGGTCTAATGGCCAGTGCAAGAGGGTTAATCAGGAGCTACGGAAATCCCTCCGTCTCTACTGTTCAGCGAACCCAAATGATTCCGTTGGTTCTGTTACCTCCCCTGGGCTGAAATCACCCAAAACTCCCTCCACCATTTCTCTAAGGGCCTCACCCCGTTCCAATGCGTCCTTGGGTTCCAGTCTCCATTCGCACCATGGGATCCCATCCCCTCAGATGCACCAGTGGTGGACAACTGGTCTGGAGCCAGGTCCATCAACGCATCATGCAGGCCATTCACAGGTATCAGTCCCAGGCTAATCTCACCAGGCCTTAAGGATTCGCTCGCGCCCTCCCCCACGGGTCCTTCAAGGGGGGGCACTGTCACACCTGCACTCTGCTTGGCGGGCCACACCCGCGCATGTGCACGTTCACCGTCACCTTTTTATTAACTTTCTACACCTGTATCTCATTCACATCCCTTATCATTTAATAAACTCACTTGCTCACTATCGTCACTAAGTCTCTTGGTTCACCCGTGAGTTCTAAGCATTCGTATTATGCATTATCTCTGTATGTACCGTTGCCGACCTGTTTTTCGTCTCTCGTTTATGCCTGTAGCCTAGCCCTTTTTGAGTCCTGTCGTTTGCACTCTCTGGTATTCTGACCCTAGACTGTCTGTTTTCGATTTTTGCCTGACCTTTTCTTGTCCCGTAATAAAATGCTTTACAGAATACTGCGTGTGCCCCTGCCATTTTTGGCTTCGCGTTACAGAGGACATCCTACAATAATTTCCCCTGGAAAATGGCACACGTGCTTTGCTGCCCATGTAATATAAAATAAAAATAGACAACCTATGCAGGCTGTAAAGCAGGCAACCTAGGTCCTTTCATCCAGAATCCAGGTCTGACACTTGTGCACTTACTGTAGGCAGTGATGGTGGGACGGGCCTGCTTTACATGTTCTTAACAATGGAGTATTGTTACAAAGCAGCTTTGCAATTTTCTATTATCTAAGCCCAGCCCAAATTGAGCAAGCCTACGGTGGCAGTGGCAAGGAAAAAAATTCCTAAACATTATAAGGAAAAAACCTTGGAAGGACCAAGACTTAAAAAGGGACTCGACCTCCTTGTATGGCTTAGATGATATATTTAAAGATTAAAGTTAAATTTAATAATATAGTAAATCTAATCTTATATCTTAGTTTATATATATATATATATATATATATATATATAAAAATTATAAATAAATATATATAGATTAGATTAAGTGCAAAATTTTGATTAGTATAATAAAAATAAATAATATAGAACTAGAACATATAAGAATAGTGTAATTTAGTATAATATTCAATAAAATAACAATACTATTCTTATAGGTATTATTCAAAAGGTGAGCTGTTCATAGTTTGGCTCATTTAGTGTCATTCATCCTAATTAACGGGCTGATTTGCAATCTCTTAATGACTGACAATAAATATTGTGTAAGTATTATCTGTCTGGCCGAGATCATTTTTTTCAGACTGGAACATGATTCAAAAACCCAAAACTGCATATCATTTCATGCAGTAAAATCCTACTGCACTCCACGGGAGGCATGTAGTTTCTCCCTCTTATCAAACTGTTTCTCTGCATGACAGAATCACTACGATGCAAACTGCAAACCGTTCTGTCAAACTGAGATGTCTCTAACCCAAACACTTGGCTCTCTGGTGGAGAATTCACTAGTGTTCTTTGTTATCGCTGTTGTGTGAATGGTTCAGTTTGACAGAAGAAGTTTGCATATGTGTTTCTACTGATGTTTGTGATGGCAAGGCGTATCAGTATGACACTGTTTGATCAAATGCCTGACAGGTAAATAGCCACCATTTGTTTGGCCGACGTTATCTTGTTTATTACAGTCCACAGAGAGAAGGAGATAAGGCCATTTTAGCACTCATTAGCATTCGCCATGTTCTCTCTCATTGTTTTTCCGATAGGCTCAGAGAAGTCACTTTAATTAAAAGAAGAGACAATGACAGTCTACCTCCCCAAAGGTGCATACTGCACAAACTTAAATTCTGGAGAAGTCTATTGAACATTTGGAGGAAAAACCAGAGAACAGAGAAATGAGGGATACCGGTTAGGGGAAATTATGTACATTGGAGAATTGAGAAAAAGTGGCATTTAATAAAGAAAATCTGTTTGTCACTATTGTTGCAGGTAGCTATCAATCACCCAGATGCTCATGAATGTGACTGACCCACTTCTATGCACTCCTTCCATAACATATGATCCGACAATCAGATAAACAGGAAAAAATGAGATTCGTTTTACAACTTTAACCTCATTTTGAAAAAATAACTGTACAGGCAAGGCATTTATTGTGTAATCTCTCTTTCTCTCACTTTCTTTATCATTTTTGCTCACTGTTCTCATTTTCACCCCACATGATGAGATCTTGCATGGGGTCAGATCGAAAAAGATTATCAATGGTCTTGTATGTTTTCCAAATTCTTACAATTGCTCCCACAGTTGATTTATTCACACCAACCTGCTTGCATATTGTAGATTTACTCCTCCCAGCCTGGTGCAGGTCTACAATTTTCTTTCTGGTGTCTTTCGACAGCTCTTTGGTCTTGGCCATTGTTGGTGTCTGACTGTTTGAGGCTGTGAACAGGTGTCTTTTATACAGATAACGAGGTCAAACAGGTTTGAGTGGAGGACAGAAGACCTTCTTAAAGAAGAAGTTACAGCTCTGTGAGAGCCAAACATCTTGCTTGTTTGTAGGTGACCAAACATTTATTTTCTAACATAATTTACAACTTATTAAAAAATCCTACAATGTGACTTCCTAGATTTTTTTTCTCATTTTGTCTCTAATAGTTGAAGTGTGTCTATAATTTAAATTACAGAGCTCTATCATCTTTCTAAGTAGGAGAACTTGCACAATCAGTGGCCAACTAAATACTTTTTTGCTCCATGGTATATGGTGTATCAAACCTCTCTGCCTATTTTTGTTTATTAATATCTAATCTACTTTATTAAATCTATAGAACCTACATTAGTAAATTAGGACATGGTTTGGATATAAAATAGTTACACGTTCTTGCTTACATAGAGTGGAGATATTTATTTAATTGTGTTTTCTTGTTATCCCATATTTCAGAGTGGGTGAAAAACTTTTCTATAGATAATTTAAGTTTAAATGCAGTTACATTAGTTTGACTAGTCTATTGTCATTTATGTTTCTTTATCTTGACAAATCAAAGCAAAGTGGTGCAAAGTGTGTACACATTTGCAATGCTAATTAAATACAACTGTAGTCTACTCTTTAAGGAATATTTCTGGTATGTTCTAGGGAAATTTACACAACCTAACAATTATTATGTACATGTTGTACAATATCAAACTGGTACAGGGAAAACTTTATACTTAATTGGTTCCAAAAGGCTGGCTAAAATTTGTTCGAAGTCAGGAATCAAATTTCCCAATGAAAAGTAATTATTAATAGTATTAATATGTAATTAGAGCTTTTTACATCCATATATAGTAATATATAATGTAGTAAATAATTTAATCATGCATAAGGCAAAGGAATATAATACAATCATAACAACAATTTTAAATGAGTAAAAATAACTGAAGAACACACCAGTGTTTTATTTAGGGTGCCCATGTTCGAAGTCAAAAGTTTTGTTCAGTTAAAAAAAATGGTTCATTTGAAGTCCAAATTTTTGTTTAAAAAGGTGTTTTGAATTCTAAGATTTATTTAGAAAGCTGTGTATAATATAGAATCATCAAGGCTAAACTAAATAAACTGGCGTGTCTAATGAACTTCATTAGGGTGGAAAAATAATTTCAAACTATCCAAACTACCACGTTAAAGCATACAGAGGCATCATTTGTAGCAGAACTGAATGTTATTGACACACACTGAACATCAGTAGGTGATTGTGACAGCTGTGTGACTAAATGAGCTTACCATGTTCTACAAGCAAGAGAATAAGTGATTAAGAAAAAAAAAAAGAACAGAAAAAAAATTTGTTGACCCAGGAAATGAGACTTTGAGAAGAAGAAATAAAGAAATAATGTAAGAGACAAAAATAGTGAGGTCTGGTAAAAAGTTGATTATGAGACACGGTGACATTGGTCTCTATTATGGACAGCCTGACACAAATACATTTAGACCAAAAGAAAGTTATGAAATTTTAACAATACATCTCTTTACTTTTTTATTTCATGAATTGATCAAATTAATTAGGAAATATAATATAAAATAAAACATAATGAAATAAAAAACAATAAATCAGTCAATTCAGTCTAAATTATTTTACACAGGTTAAACATGAATAAGGAGTTGTCTTTAACTAAAGCCCAAAATATTGTTGCAAAACATCATTTTAGTAAAATATGGATTTGCACACTGATTAACACTGATTAAGTTTACCAAGGGCTGAATGGAAGCCTGTGAACAGACTATTTAACAACCTAACTTTAAAAGGAGATTTTAGGGACCAAATAGAGAAGAAAATAGAGCTTATTGTTAAATTGTTTTTCCACTGCTTCATTCTATTTCCATCTGCCCTGGCACTTTGACTTTCTACTGTGCTCTCGATAATACAATCCTTTAACTTTTCACATTGATGTGCTGTATTAAAAATTGCTTATATGCTAATACACTGAAGACCTTAGCGACCGCCATACACTTAAAAATACATAATGATTGTCATGGCAAATGGATTAGGTATATGCTAATCCTAGCCAGATTAAGCATTGCAGTTTTTGTACTTTTTGGCTTTAAACATGTTACATTAGATTACTTAAAAAGTTCCTCTGGGATCAGCTCTCTGTTCACTTCTGTTCTATACTGTATATACAACAGGGGCATCACCAGATGTTCTGGGGCATGTTAAAATGTTGCTGTGATCCACTAAAATCATGGATCTGAAAAAAAAATTGCTGAGCAGAACTACAGGACACACCACATGCATTCATTACAGGCATGCAGCTATGTCTGAGGCAACTATGTAATTAATTACAGTAGTCATATGAACACACAAAAGAGGGTGTGAAGTGCTGCCTTACAAAAAGCCTCTCAGATGCTACTTTTGGGTAGAGTACCCATTTCTGACAAATTGTGTGCTACTAGACATGCCTATATGATTCAATTAAATATATTTTGGTAGTTGACAGAATTTGTAAAAGCAAATCCCTGGACTGAATGAAGCAGGATGGTAGTTACACTAATTGCTTGCCTGCCATTTAGCTCATTCTGACATAGCTGTTAATATTTGTTGGAAGCACTGGTTCCATAAAGGCACGCACACACTGGCCCAGACAGACCACCAGGAACAATATACAATACATGTCATGACATATATATGTCAGTACTTGGCCACGTTCATCTTTCCTTTAATTGCAACCAGTCACCCTGCCCCTGCAGCTAATAAACACCCCAACAGCATGATTGTATAGGGCAGGTGATAAACAGTCCAGAAGAGTCCAGAAGAGTTCTGGTCATCTATTTTAGGATTATGGAAGCCACTGTGCTCTTAGGAACCTTGAGTGCTGCAGAAAGTTTTGTAACCTTGGCCAGATCTGTGCCTTGCTACAGTTGTTTGCTGCAGCTTGAGTTCTGCATCATATCAGAACCTGGGCACAATGGGACAAAAGACAGAAGCTGTTGCCATCTCTAGGGAAAACCTAAATGGCAACTCAGAATATCACCTTGATTTAGATGAAGGAGATGATAATATGACTGTATCACAGAAAAGTGTAAGATGTTTCTGCTGGGGAAAGCATCTAAATATGTGGAGGAGGACAAGCTTCTTGGCAGAGTGCAACCACATGTGAGAGGGAAGACTCTGGAATAAGTACAACCATAAGAGTTGCTTTGGCCTGAAGGACTGATGTGAATGTAAGGCTCAAGAATTTATTGTCAAACTCTGGATCCATGAATTGCAATCTACAATTTCCAGGCAAGTCACATTGCCTCTGAACTTCTGCCAAAAGATCAATCACGGAACTAGGCATCCAGTACTATCCGAAGAATTACCCGCTGGCAGCTGTTCTCTCCAAGGATAACTCTTAGCCTGATTAAAGAAGGATTTTTTTATTTGGATAAACCTGTGAATATAGGGAAAATATTTTTGCAGGTTCTTATTCATTTTCCATAGTTACAGCACCCAATATAGCAATACATAATACAGCAACACCATAAATGATACACTTCTAAAACATCGTCTAAAATGCATGCCAGAATCTAAATACTCACTATCACTTTTACTAATCTTTCAATCTTTGCATGACTGTCTTTACAAAGTTCCCATACAAAGGGACTGTACTCTTCCAATAGACAGAGTCAACTTTCACCCTTTCACTCAAATCAACAGCCTTAAAGTGTTTGCAGATTATTCTAAAAGTTTGGTTTAATGAAAGTTTTCTTTGTTTGACTTAGGTGAAACACAATCTATTCTGAACAATCATCTATATTAGAATGTATGCAAGAACCTAAATCTAGCTATCATCTATGCATCTTTTCAAAGGACCAACCATGTACTCTTGCAATTGGATATGCATCAACTAAATCACCGAACTCAAATATATTATTAATTCTCTGCATTCTCTATACCATCTGGATATCCATTTTGCCATTAAAACAATATTTTTGAACAATACATACAGGTACTTGGAGTATTTGTCTAATGTCATGTAGACCACCTGTAGACCCATGCATACCTTTTCTGAAGTCCAAACCCTTGCTGGAGACAGTCTCGCTAAGATAATTTCTAACTCACTTTCTAATATTGAGCTGTCTCAGTGACCAGGCTGTCTTCATTGAAATTCTACTGTATCGGTGTGGTTTTATCTGAGTTTTGTACACTGCTTACAAAAATGTGGAAATATTTCAAATGTATACGAGGAGGATCCTACAAGAAGTGGGTTTTGACAGTATTGGGTATATGCCCTATTGAACGTCAATGTGTGGCACTTTCTTCCAATTTGACCTGCTTCTGTTCACCCCCATGAATATGTCACTGGCAACTCAATCACGATAATTGAGTTTGCATCTAATTTGTGTAATCGAACAACTTTTGTTGACTTTTTGTTTTTTAGATGATCTTGTTTAATAAAATGTAACTTCTTTTTTAATTGATTAATATTTATTTTGAAATGTCCCCAAATTATCATGAGTAGTGTACAAAACTCAGATAAAACCCATACCGATACAGTACAATTTCAATGAAGACAGCCTGGTTACTGAGACAGCTCAATATTAGAAAGTGCAATCAACTCAAAAAGGAGTGAGGAATGAAAGAAATCATCAATATCTGTCCACAAAGAAAGAAGATGAGCCCAGTGAGTGAAAAGAACTGCAACAAAAAGAAAAAAGAAAATGGTTTTCCAAAAAGACAGACTGTCTTTGGCCTTGCTTTCAGCCCTTTCCAAAAACCTGCAGAGTGGCTGGATTGCAGCCATGTTTCTTGCTGAGTAATGCTAGCAGCTCCCGCTACCTTTAAGAGGAGCTTCAGAGACAACACAGCAGCATTGCTAATTAACTACACAATGAAGCATGGGTTCAAGCTGACATATTCTCTCTTCATCTGTTGATGCATTTTGTCAACATTAAAGTGATGAGAGAAATAAAACAGTTCTGAAAATTAATTTAATAAATGGAAACTTTTACTTCCATGCTAACTTACCAGACAGGGCATCTGTGGGTAAAGTTTGTGAGGAATGAGCAATCTCAGCCATACAGATGTATAATGAATACATTATGTGTACATGTATAATAAATAGTTTATAAACCTCTGATCATTATCCTCTTAACTTGGTTACCCAGTTTTGAATCATGGCAAGGTGTTGTTGGTGGCATATATTTTTCACTTTTTTAATAATGCTCTGCACTGTACTCACAGGGATACATAAAGCCCCTTGAAAACGTATTGTATCCTTCTCCTATCTTGTGTCTTATTTTGTCTTATCGGAGCCCTTTTAATTAAACCAATTCAAAATATAGCAAGTGGGCCCACCGGCGATAGGGTGTTGGGTGCCCAAGGCACATTAATGGGCTACTGTTGTACAAGTGACAAATTCAATTAAGCTAGTTATAGTTGAAATACAGTATATCAAAAAATGCTCAGTGACAATAAATAGAAATAGATAAAAGATAGAAATGTTGGATAGCTACGAAACCCATCATGTAGTTAAGTCTTAGGCAGATATGTAAATGATTACGGGTGTGGTATGATTAGACACTGGGCTTTGCCACAAGAGGACATAAATGTGCAACCTCCACTGCAGAAGCAGTATGATTGTTTTGACAAATTGCTCACCATCAACTTCTGACTTTGCTGTTAAGATGTGTTTGGAGCAGCAGTTCCATGAGGGCACGCATTCATGCCAGAAAGGCCCTGGATAGCCCAGGCAGACCACCAGTAGGAAGCACAAGCGGAGTCCACAGTTTTGTTGTCCACTATCCAGACACAGGTGGCAACTTCACTACATTCCCCTGTCTCTGCCTGAACCATATTTAGGTTTTTAAAAGAAGGAAATTTGTTGTCACAACACCCATTACGTGTCCTGACAGCCAGGCAGCATCACCTTTACATACAGTGATGTTGTAATTGGGAAACCTACATTGCTGTGGATTAAAGGTGATGAATCAATATTATGTTTGGGATGGGTTTGAGTATCAAGGAATAGTGGTGATTGGATTAATCCTGCATTTGCTGTGGAGCAACAAATGTGCCACATTATGCCATATGGACCTATTTGCGTCCAATGCCCAACTGTATCTTAACTTGGATTCAGGGGGAATCCCAATAGGGTAACTAGAGCCTTATTTCAATTGTACAACTTACTATACACTTTCCTTTTTGCTATATTATTGTAATTATTTAAATAAAAAGGAAAGTTTATTGTAAATTGTACTATATATATATTTTTTCTTTTTATATACATTCACACATATAGAGTTTCATTTTATTCCAACATCTTTTTTTTATTGAATGTTCATAGCCACAGACCAGTGAGAGGCTAGTGTGCTTTGTCCACCATAAAAAGTGGCTCAAGTGGGTACAGAAGTGTCAGTACTGAATTTGGATAAATGGAAGATGGTTGGCTTGTCTGATTAGTCCTATTTTATTTTCCATCCTGTGGACAGCCAAATAATAATGGCACCAGGTTGCACTGTGGAAAATGAGCTAGCGACAGGGATGGGACGTTCTGGACAGTTTATTGCTGGGAAATGCTGTGCCTGAGCAATCACGTCAACACCAATTTGACTCCCGTAGGATGCACATATGCACGCACACACACACACAAACACACACACACGCGCGCGCACACACAAGTAAGGTTGTACAATTTTGCCTAAGTTGCTAGGCCAGTGTTTCTTTGGTTGCCCCCTACATCACAGAGTGTTTATTGGATGTTTATAGGGTATGCGTATGGTTACGTGGAGTGTCTACAAGTGTCCCAGCTTGAATGTCTGTGTGTGTGCATTTGCCACCAGGTCACCTATCTAGGGTTGGTTCCCATCTTCTGCCTTATGCTGCAGTTAGTTGAATTGGATGCAGTTAGTCAAACTGGATAAGTTAAAATTATCCAGTGGCATGGTGTTACTAGCATGGTGCTACATGTCCTTAGGATTTAACAGAACGTGTTTAATTTGCTTTAGTCTTAACTAACATATTCCCTGTGGGTTGCTTAATAGTTCTGTATAACGAGCTTTATCTGACTCTGGATACAACCAAATAGCACACTCTGGCTATGATACAGGCTTACTGGGCTTGTATCCAAGGCCAAATAGTGTTTTATAAATGAACAATAGGATTTATTTGCTGGGTAAACTAAAACCACACCAGCAGCGATTTTTGCCTCACAAAACCAAATTGGTATATCACTTTGCGGGAGCTCCTGACCCAAGTACACTGCTTTTTATGTGGACTGATTAGTGCAAATGTGATGACTGGATCAAATAAAGATGGTGTTTATTATGAATGGCAAGCTATAAAAAGGTTTAAAAACACAACAGGATCGAAACGGAAAACCAAGGTAGAACCGAGCCAAAGGGGAAGAGAAAAGAGCCGAAGTCAGAGACAGTACAGAATCAAAAACTGGCTATGCGAAGCAACAGAATAGACAAAGAGCTTAGAAGCTGGGAAAGAGCCATGTGACTTAGCAACAAGAGCACAGAGAGAGAGAGAGTCTAAATAGGGAAGGAGAAAGGGAAGAAAGATGAGCCACGTGCAAAACATTTGAAAGAACGAGAGAGGGAACTTGGAAAGGTTGGGTTTGGCCCGCTGAGCTGACTGCAGGTATGACAGCAAGCTTGTGTATGTTTTCTCTACACATATATGACCTTGGTTTTTCTACCAATAGAATAGAATGTATAATATTTAATTAACAGATTTAATAAATTTCTATAATAATAAAATAGTTCTTAGAAAATGTACTAAGTGACAAACACTGTGCTGATATTTACAAGTCTATAAAAGTTTAGCATATACTACATACAGAAGTACAGTTTAATTGCCCTGCTGTCCTTAAACAAAATGCACAGACAATTGGTTTGCCATCTTTAATTAAGAACCTGGCTGGCTTGCATAGAACTGTGATCTCAACTTTATCAGACATTTTAAAGATGCACTTGAATGCCAAACGTGAGTCAGGGCTAACATCAGAAAAAAACCTCACAGCCATGTTCCAAAAAATAGTAAAATATTTAGAAAAGCAAAGACTATTGTTACAGCAATGGTGAACGCGAATATACTAACATACTAACACCTAATAACTAAAACATTTTTATGTCATCTTTTGTGTCCTCACAGTTTGTAAATATTGTTTATATCACTAATTTAATACAGTATTGTGCAGTATTATAGAACGGTGTTATGCAGCTTGAGACACAACCACTTAGGATACTTACTTACTTAGTATAACTAGTCAAACAACAGTCAACATGACCCAGAAGTGAAACAAAGATGAGTCTCAGGGGCCGAACAGAGGCTGGTACCCCAAGACACATCAAGGTTTGAGCTTCCCCCAGGTGGGCAAGGTGTGGGTGCAGACCATCAGACGATTGCAGATTTCTGGTGGCATGTAGATACAACCAGAATGGTGTTGCTTTTCCTGGCGCTTGATGTTTTGGTCCACTTTCCACTGGATAGCTTGGAGGAAGCAGGAGGACGGCAGGATAGGTTCCTTGGCATCATTGAGCCAGTCTTCATTCCCGTGTTGGTGGGACAGAGCTTTTGCCTTGATGTTCTGGGGTCCTGGTCGGTAACATTAAACCATTTAAGATACAGAGACCACCAGGACTGCCGAGCATTGAGGCATTTGGTGGCCTTGAGGTATTCGAGTTTTCAATGATCTATGAAGATGAGGACTGGATGCTGGGCCCCTTCCAGCTTTCCTCCAGGGTGAGTCAGATGACCAGCAGTTCTCGGTCATTGGCTGCATGGTTGCGCTTGGTAGGAGTCCGTTTTTGTAAGAAAAACATGACCGGTAGTAGGGGCACCTGAGGCTTGAGCTGCTGCACAGCCCCAACACCGGGCTGTGCAGGCTTCGACTTCCAAGATGAAGGGTAGGTAGTTCTTGGTTGGGCTGGGTTGTCTGAGGATGGGCAACTGGGTAAAGGCATCTTTGAGCCATTTTTTCAACTAGCATGCCACTCCCTGCAGGAGATTAGTAAGGGGGCAAGATGATGCTGAAGGCAGAGATGAACCGGCTGTAAACGTTGGCCTTGACACCTTGGGGCCGGGGCCACTAGGTCACAGCTGCAATCATCTTGGGGTCCATTTCCACCCCTGACTGTTTGATGTCCTGGACGTGCTGGCAATGTTGAGCCAGGGAGGAGGAGAAAATCAGTACATAGTCCAGGTATGCAATGGTGGTTTTGCCCAGGAACTCTTGTAGGGTTTCATTTATGAACAATTGGAATACCGCAGGTGCACTGAATAGTCAGAAGGGCATAACCATGTACTCGAAAAAAGCGGACCGTTGGGTATCCGAGATGTCGCCCAGGCTGGTCAGGTTCAGGGAAACCTATAAAAGAAATTCCGCGCAGCAGTCTGGGTAACCATTGTATTTCCTGGCGCATGGGACCCAAGGAGGTGGCGCTGTGGCGGGTGGGAGTTGATGCTGGCTAGTTGTTAGTCACACTCAATTCATACACCTACATAGTATCTAATAAAATGACAATATACAACGATAAGCAAAGATACAAGATAATAATACCATAAACAGTAAAATAAACTGACATCTCAGTGCAGATTAGTAATAAGATCTATAATCACTGCATTTTTATAGCAAATGTGTTGATGATGAAATGGTCCAATTATAGCTGTAGTAAAGTATAAGCATTCTTGACTTATTAGACCTTGTTTAGGATTTGTTTTGGCAGCCAGTCTGAAAGACTTTATGGTATTAGGGTTAACTATTTTTTGTGTAATCAAATGATAATACACTTCATAACACACTTAATTTGAGTTATTTGGGCCTTTGTTTTCTTTTTCTTTTGGCAGCATTGTACTGAACACTGTGTATTAGAGCTGTAATCAGGATAACCCGTGTCAAGTCCAAGATAGGGTTAAAAATACCACAACCAAATCAGAGTCAAGACCAAGTTCAAGTCTGAATAAAAATTTTGCCAGCTCCTCTGCAATTGCAGTAGTCCATCTGTATTTAGTATTATACAGTACTTGTGTTTTGAAATTGTTTTACAGGCTGTTATACAGATTTACTTTAACCAGTGTAAACCGGTGTGTTTTTGTCTGTTGTCCATATGTGTATATGTGCATGGTGCTGCCCTTGTATCAGAATGGTGACCTACTTTCCTTAGTCACTCACATTTAAGGCTGAGAGATTTTCCTAAGCTGTCAAAAGCTCTCCTTTGTGCTGGAACAAAAAGTGACAACAAAAAGGATTTTCCCATGCTTTAGTCCAACAAATGATACGTTAAATGATCAATTCTCTATAAGTTTAGTTGGAAAGAGGCAAGAGGAATAATTGAATGTAGCTTATGAACCTACAAATATTTTTTGCCATAGGTTTGCATAATTTATCTCGCTGGCTGGTTGTTTTCTGCTTTCTGCATCCACAAGAGTTCATTTTCGACGTGTACGGATGTGTTTGTGTGTGAGCAAGCGGCACACCATGTCACCGGCTCTAATGAGAACATGTGGGACTCAGCAGCTGTGTGAAAGTGTGCACTCCAAAAGTAGGAATGATATGAGTCTTTGGAAGGTCACATTGCAGAGCTGTCCCACTTTGCTGACACAATTAAATATTGTTAGAATGGCTGATGTAAAAAAAAATGAAATCCCCTTTCCCCAACCCCCACCACCACTAAAATCTCAATAGCCTTTTTTCTCTCTTCCCAAATTGGTTGAAATGCATTACAAAGTCATTAGGAATGAAATGGTGCTGAATGCCTCGATAGCATCTCCCCCCCTCTCACTTGCTTTCTTTTTTGCTCAGAGATATGAAAAGTTTTCCTCACATAAATTCCCTTTTAAAAGCCAATAATCTGTTCTTTTTTCTGTCTTCCAGTGAAAGAGAAAGTAGAGGAATCAATTCAAAAGTAATAAGGTGATAAGCAGAGGAAGTCTTTGCATTACAAAGTCAGAGCAAGGGGACTCATAATTCAGCCACTTGGCTCTTTAGACTACTCTACTTACACGTTCAATACTATACAGGTATTCAGTCTTTAATGTCCATTTAAACATGTTTCCATTTTAAACAGCTGGCCTTTGCAACAGCCAATAAACACAGAGACACAACTTAGAGGTTAAGATCAGAAGTTCGCTATTCATTTCACAGCTAACTACTTTAATAAAGGTTGTGCGCTCACTTGCTCATTAGCTCAGGTTTGGACTAAAAACAGTTCTGTGTTTAGAGACTTTTGTGCAACTTGTGTTTATATATACAGTATATATATAGCTAAATGGCATGCATAAGTTTATGTCTTATCATAAGTAAAGCCCACCCACCAACACTACCTGTGCATAATGTCTAACCTATAGCTACTGCATATAAACTGGTTCACATTCACTGGGTCTCGGTTTCATCTGGCTGAAATTCCATGCTGTTAATATTACCATGCATTTTTGGCTTCTGTCAAATAAAAACTATTTTAAAATAAATCCCATACGGCAAGCTTTTCCACACCATACACAGCATTTCAAATGCAAAAAACAGGTAGTAAACATGAAAACCTCATCACCAATAGTAACTCTCAAAAAAACAAGTAGTTACCAGAGAATGCAGTAACGAACAAGGCAGAAGCTCCAGTTGCAGTGGCAAAGGGAGCTGACGTCGCCAAACAGGGCAACACTTAAAGCACGTCAACTAGAGAGAGTATGTCACACCGAATTTTGACCATGAGAACATTTACTTTACCTCAGACCTTTCAATCTTATGCTAGTGACCTTTTCCTAAATGTGGACATGCCAGACCTTGCCCTCCCAATTCCAGCACATTTGCACGCCATTGCTGCCCTCTAGTTTTGGTCGGTACTATGTACTCCTTATTAGTACCCCCCAAGGGACAGCTCCAGAGGCCCCTGAGGCAATAGCATGGTCTCTCAGGACTCTTTCTGTTTTGTCTGGTCAACTTAATTTTATTTGTTAACAAACATCCATTCCTGCATTACAGGCCTGCAACACATTCGAAAAAAAAATGAATATCAAAGTGAGTTAGTGTTTCAGATGTTATTTTGTCCCATATTTCCTGCAAACGTCTTAAAATGTGCAACAGTCATTGTTTTTGCATTTGCATTTCAAAATTCTTCACAATTCTCTATTAATGACAGGTCAGGACTACAGACAGGCCAACCCAGTACTCATTCCCTCTTCTTTCACAACCATGCCTTTTAATTTGTCCAGAATGTGGTTTTGCATTGGGATTCTCCTTGCAACCATGCCATGCACATCATTGTCTTTCAGTGTTTCTCAAACTGCATATTAATGTTCATTAACAATAGCCATTAATTGCTTAGAAGTTGAAGTTTATAAACCTTTGTACCTCTTGTAGTGATTTTGTCTTTGAATGAGTAGTCAAAATGTTTAAAGACTGTTTTGTAACCAACCCCCTGAACATCAACAACTCTTTGTCCAACATCCTCAAAAATCTCTTTTGTTCGTGCAATCATAAACATCCACAAACATATTGTGAAGATCAGACTTTGACAGACACATGGTCTTTGAATGGAAAATAATGCCCAATTCCAACTGACTGTCATCGCTTTGATGGAAAAAAACCTGACAGAAATATGCAGAAATACTCTAAAGGGTTCACATACTTTCAGGTACCACTGTACATTTAAAGTGGCTTCATTGAAAATGTATTATCAGAAAATAAAATAAGATTTTATTTTACCATCAGTGTTATTGTCATGACACTTGCTATGACTTGATTTCTACAATTTTCTCTTTCGATTGCCTGTATTTTACTTTGTCTTTCCTACAACCTGTACTTGTTGGCTCATTTGACAGTTCTGTGCCCAGATTGCTTTTTATCCTTTTTTATATAAACACCTGACATATAAATTAACATGAACTAAAATGCACTAGAAAGCAGGGCAGCACTGGAAGAAGAATGTGACTTCAAGAGCTCACTTTGCCCTCTATTAATGTGTAATTAATGTCCTCATTTTGGCTGGCTAATTTTTCCCCAGCTATCTGCTGAGTGAACTTACAGAGCACTGAAGAAGGATGTCTTTGTCTGATAAGAACTCGGCTAAATTATCTCTGAATGAGATTACCATCGCTGGCTACAGAGTTAATCAGCACATCGATTCAGGAGGCATTTAGTATGCTTCCCAGGGTGCTCTGAAGCATGCTTCTTACGCTCTGGTTGACACACAGAAATATACACACACAAGTTTATCATTCTTATGGGGACTTTCCATTGATTTAATATTCAGATAATCATTTAATAATATGCCTACAACTAACCCTAAGTTTAACTCTAGTAATCTTATGCAAGTATATTGGATCTTTTTAAAAGAAATATTATAAAAGTAAAAAAATACCCACTAATTATGTAAATTAACACTCTCATCCAGAGCAACTTACAATTGATACAGTCTTACAGTCCAAGACATTATGGGTATAGAGTATTGATTAAGGACCTAGCAATGGCAGCTTGTCAAAGGTTGGATTTTATATAGTTTATAGTTATATAGTTTTATATAGTGTATAGCTCAGTACCTTAACTGCTAAGCTACCACAGTCTTTTATCTTGTAATCTGGAAGTTGTAATTGTTCTCTGGACATTTGGTTTTCACAGTGATGTATAAACTTGACAACTCCCCCAAACAAACACACACACACACACACACACACACACACACAAACACGCACACATTCACACACGATATTGTAAAGGTTGCACTTAACTGAAACAGATTAGTTCAAGAAGTGGTCTTAATGGAAAACATCCACACACACGGGCACACTAACCTAAAGTGTTCTGTTAGTCACAGTTATCACTTAAGATGTTGCCATAAGTGGCTATGTCTATGCAAGTTCATATAGATATCTGACATCAGTGGTGGTTATATATTCATAGGGTTCTTTTAAAGCATAGAATTGTGCAACGAATCAACTGTATTAAATATTACAACACAGTCAAAATTGGATATTAGACACTATAGAATACATTTTATTAAAAAAATAGGCTGGAATTCACAATGACCAAATGACAAACTGAGAACATACAGAAGTTTTGCGAGATAGTCCAGTATGTGAAAATACTGTACATAAGATATCCATAAGATCCAAAACCCAGAATTACAATATAAGAGTGTACTAATAATTGCTTAATTATCCGTGGTGGTAGGAACAGAGGAAGGGCCTGAAAAGACAGGCAGGATGATGCACCTATCTGATGTGTCCAGAAATCAATAACCCCAAGACCTCTGAATGACATCCAATTTCCAGTGTTTACTTACAAAGGCAGATGCAGGTCATGCATATCCAGACAATCATCTTGTGTTAAGCAGCATTGTCACTGGGGAAAGTCAGCTCAACTACTTCTCAAAGATCTATAAGAAATGACAGACATAAGTCAGTGTTTACTTTTTGGTTTAACTTGCTTCAGTTAAACAGTGATTGTTTCTTAATGTGTAATGGTCTTAGGGTAGGCATAGCCACAATTCTTGACATGGATCTAGGAGTTACTGCTAAATCCCATTACAAGGCTAATTTATTTTGATTGTTGACGTGACTAATCTGTCATGCTGTAGGTCTAAAGCATAGTGTTTCTTAGCTTATTAATATTTACAGCATCCCTGGTCCTTATTCAGAATTTCTTCAGGAATTTGCTAACTTTTTCATGCATTAACATTTTCAAGGCTTTAATTGCAGGTGGTTTTAACATTCACTTTGAAAATGAGCAAGATGCACTTAAAACTACCTTTGAGTTCATTGAGTCCACTTTAATCAAACTATAGATAGATAACTGAGATGTTCTCCAGCAAAGTGATTTGATTTCAGATCACTATCTTTTAGTTTCTGAGCTATATGTATCAAATAAAATGTTATTTAATAGAAGTTAATCCTTCTGTTATCACTCCAAACACACTATTACATCTGATACTCTAGCTGTATTCATTAATTTAATTTATTAGTGACTTGCAGAATTGATGTTTCATACAGCTACAGAGCCAGATCATCGTGAGCATGTATCAAACCAATTAAAATGTGTATTTCGCCAACCCCTAACTAAACTAACTAAAAACATTACAAGAAGTGACTCTGAAGTTCAGCATTACTACTGGCCACTGGAAGTTCAACATTGCACCTCATGGTAAAGAACTCTCTGAGGATGTGAAAAAAGAAGTGTTGCTATACATAAAGATGGTCTAGGCTATAAGAAGATTGTGAGCTGCAGCATGGTGACCAAGATCATCCAGTGGTTTAGCAGGACAGGTTCCACTCAGGACAGGCCTCGCCATGGTCGACCAAAAACGCTGAGTGCACATGCTTAGCATCATATCCAGAGGTTGGAGGTGTGGTGAGTTTTTCCGAGGGCACTGCAAATTTACACTGTTATACAAACTGTAGACTGACTATGCATTGTATCAAAGTCTCATATCTTTAGTGTTGTGTTATGAAAATATATAATAAAATAATTACAAAAATGTGAGGGGTGTACTCACTTTTGTGAGAGACCGTACATAGCAATAAGTATTACAGTGCCACTTCTTATTATTTTGAATTTATCCCTTACCTGTGTTTATGTGCCCAAAGCCTTTAGGTGTGCTGCAATTAAACCACTGATTTCAAAAGCCAACCTTGATTATTGTGATTGTCACGGCCACAGGCTGCGTCACATAACGCAGCCGCGCGCCACTCATTGGACACACCTGTGAATACGTTTGCGCCAGTATTTAGCCTCGCGCTGAGCGTCGTACGGGCGCGACGTTTTGACTCTATTTGGTTTCTGTTGGCGTTCACGCCCCGGGTTTGTTTTTCTGTTTTCCCCATCGACCCGGTTTGTCATGATTTGTGTTCTGCCTCCTCATGTGGATTACTTTAGTTTTTGCATTTAATAAACCCCTGCCTGCCCTGCATCCGGCGTTTGTCTCCGATCTCTCAGCCGAAAAAACAACAAACAAAAAGCTTCGCCTATGAAGGAGACAGCAGGTGCAGTCCACGCCAACCCACGTTGCCCAGCCGCGGATGGCCGCTATGGTTCCGGTTTGTTTTTTCCTTTCCCTCGCCCACTAGTTGTGTTTTTTGTTACGTTTATGGTTTTGGTTTCTCCTTTGAGTTGCCGTTTTTTCAGTTCATTCGGCTCTCGCCATGCCTAGTTCATCCGGCTCGCGACATGCTTAGGTTATTCGGCTTTCGCCGTGCCTAGTTATCCGGCTTTTTCCGTCGCGCCTGGTTTATCCGGCGTTTTCCGTCGCACCTGGTTTATTGGGCTGTTTCCGTCGCGCCTAGTTTATTCACCTATTTCCGTCGCGCCTAGTTTATTTGACTCTCGCCACGCCTAGTTGATCCGACTTTTCGCCACGCCTAGTTTGTTCGGCTTTCGCCACGCCTAGCTTATTCGGCTTTCGCCACGCCTAGCTTATTCGGCTCCTCGCCGCGCCCTAGTCAAGTCGGCTCCTCGCCGCGCCCCAGTCAAGTCGGCTCCTCGCCG
>JAUZSU010010735.1:0-11152 GCA_034780255.1 Parotocinclus maculicauda
GTTCAGGGTTCAAATCGAACCTCTGCCAAGCTGCCACAGTTGGGTCCCTGAGCAAGGCACTTAACCCACAATTGCTTGGATTGTAAGACTGTATAAGTTGTAACTCGCTCTGTATAAGGGCGTCTGCTGAATGCTGTAAATGTAAATGCTGTAAATGTGAAATGGTACCATCCGGTACCAGGTTCGAAGAACTCTGTATTAAAATTAGAGCAAGCAATCATGCAATCAGCAATCATGTTAGCTTATACAGTATGTCCTTGCCCAGACAAAGTCATGCAGATAGTTGGTGACTTAGTCAACAACACTTTACTCTTAATGCGGTTGTGTTCTGTTGTCTTTCCCATGTTGATGAACAGCTAAGGTCATTTTCTGTTTCTGCACAAGGTTTCATTGTTGTGTATTCAGAGATGCTCTTCTGCATACCTTGGTTATAACCAATGGTTATTTGAGTTACTGCTACCTTTCTAACAGCTCAAACAAGTCTGGCTATTCTCCTCTGTCCTATGGAATCACCAAAGATTTTTGCCCTCACTATATGTTTTCTCTGTAAACCCTAGAGGTGTGCATCCCAGTAGATTGGCAATTTCTGAAATATTCAAAACAGCCCGTCTAGCAGTGACAACCATTCCACATTCAAAAGGACTTTTAGATTTTTATCCCCATCCTGATGCTCAGTTTGACCTTTAGCCATGTAGTCGACATGCACATTGCACTGATTAGATATTTACGTTAACAAGCATTTGGTGTACTTAAATAAGGAACAGGTGTACCTAATAAAGAGGCCAGCTTGTCTTTCATATTCACAAACCTTCAACATGTAACAAAACCCAGATTAATCAGACAAAAGACTCTCCTAAAGGCTGTGTGTATACAGAGAGTTTATTAGCGTGTAGCTAACACAAAGACAGAGAAGAAAACCGGTCAAAGCAAACAGGAAAATGTTTTAATACCGGAGGCTCTAAAGTAACTTCACCCTGCTAGTCTGAATCACTTAGTCAGTGTTATTATAAGAAAGCTACCAAGCACACTAGCCCTTTCAAATCCAGAGCTAGCATTAGCATGTTAGCCTTTGGCGGCATGTATGAACACGATGGAAGGGAAGAGTCCGTTTTCATGACCTCAGTCAGAAGCGCAGTGCAATTCAAACTGTTCTTTTGGTAGAGCTTTTAACAATGTGGTCAATTAACTTGTTAAAGAAAGCTTTTAGCAAGCTATCCACTTTTAACACATTTTGGTTAGCAGCACTTTGAAATATTATTAGCGAACCGAGTCAGTAGCTAAGTATTAGTTAACCTTCTTTCATAAGTAATGTTGTTGTTTCTTTTTTCTAACACTGGAACCAGATTTTAAATAGACTAAAGCCTATTAACCCTTACGATATGTGATCACGCCGGCATGATCCAGTCACTTCTTTGTTCCAACACTGTAATATAAAACGTTGTATATAACTGTACATTTTAAACTGTTCATCTTTGTTTTACTTGTTTTTACATCCTGGGCTTTGTTTAATCTCACAAAATACATTACTTATGTTTATAATGTAGTTTTCTTTCTAAATAAAGCAAAGAGAAATCTGTGTGTTTTTGGACACACCCAGGTAAAAATGTACTGGAAACGTTGACAGTTGAGCCATGAAGTGGCCAAATTTTTATCCAAATCCATGGTAGAACTGTGATAATAATTTATGGTCAGTTCATAATCAACCAAGTTTACAATTATACTATTAAATTTGACAGTGAAACCATGAAGTGGCCAAATTACGATCAAAAGTTTATAGTAAAACTGTGAACTTTATGGTCAAACTGTGAAAGTTCACAATAAAACTGTCAGGTAATATACAGCTTTACTATAAAATTTCACAGTACATTTTGTCCTGGGCAGTGTACTGTGTGTGCATATCAGGAAAACCATGTGCAATACTGCAAGAATACCACAGGAGCCATTTCGAATACTTTAGGAATACATGAACTGTGTTTATAATGTATATTTCTTTTTAAAGAATGTAAAGTGCATTTTTAGATGAAATGTGTTGATATTGGTTAGGTTGCATGGAAAAACTTTCACCAGACACTTTCATGCTAAAATTTTCAATGTTTTATAAATTGGACGACTCAAATTTAAAGCATAATCAGCTCCAGACCTCTAAGGGTTCTTGGATTTGGACTGGTTTCAAGAATTATTCTGAACATCACTTTTATTTGAACATATTCCGCAAGTATTAGTATATGCTTAAGCTAAGCTAAACCAGCACAGTTTGAATAACACTGCCTGAACTTGTGTGAGGAAATGTGATGGGTTTTACCTTGATAAAGGACGGTGGTTCATTAGGTAGCTTATGTCATTCATTTCAGAGTGACTGTGAGGTGATAGAAATACGGTCACTGCAATCTGAGTCTGAATTTTGGAAATTACTGAAATTATTTCCTCGTAGAATCTCTCGCCCTCCATAGAAAAGTGTGTGGAACGAAAGATGAAACTGGATCAGGTACAAATCGGCGAATCGGAAATAGACCTCCGCTTCTCTAATTAGCAGGATGTAGAGCTTAGATGAACATCTGCTCAAGATTATTAATACAGCAGCTCCAGAGCAGGTGAATGATGACCTTGTCAGATTTCCCACACCTATCAGCGTAATCACTCAGAATAATATTTACATATAGAACAAAGCAAAACAAAGTGTATCTCGTGATATTTTAAGTGTTACATTACGGTCAGATAAGCCACGGTCACACCAGCACCCTGCCATTATAGTGGCACAGTTAGCATGTAGCAGTTTAGCATTACTCGATGTTTTAACCATGGCTAACTGTTATGGATAATTCTGGTTTCTTTAGCTTTGTAATCACAATTTAAGGTTACTACAAAAAATGTTATATATAAAGTAATTTTGCTCACTGAATTACAAATGGCAGGAAATAGCAAGTTACCAATACAAAAAAGTCCTGTGGTAATCTAAACTATTCTTGTGGTATTTCTATGGTATTCCTGTTGTACAATTTAGCACATTAATCAGGAACTGTCAGTATGACCAAAGCAAAGGTGAAGTATCTCAGGGCGACTGAGCTGTGTGGTGAAAAAAGATATGCCAAATCTTGTGGTAAATTCCCTGATACGAATTCAAAACCATAGGAACCACAAAATCCATCGCATCTTTATGGCTAGTTCTGCTTTCTTCAGCTTTGTAATCACAATTTATTGTTACTATCAAAATAAGGTTACTTCATGTTAATTATGAAATGTGTTCTAATTTGAGCACTGAATTACAAATAGCAGGAAATGGCAAATAAAGCACAGGAAGCACACAATGCAACATAAAAATATAACAGAATACCATATACATTAACACAGCAACAGTACTGGACTCATGTGGTAAAGAATCCCAAAAACACTAGAACCATTTGTAATACAACAGAAATACCACAGGAACCAATTGGTAATACTGCAGGAATACCACAGGCAAAATGTTACTGGTATTTATGTAGTTATTGAATAGTATTGTATATACTATATTATTATATAGTAAGGATAGTTAGTGTATGTCATCAGCCATGTAAACGAGTAAAGAGTTCCACCAGGGGCATGTCTGAAATGAACCCCCTTCTCAATCTGTTGCTTCAAAAGTTTGTCAACGTACTAACTCTAGAGCTGCAACTGCACCTGGATGTTGTTGACGCTGTACCATAGTTAGCAATAGCTTGGCATGTCTGTGGCTTCAAACTGTTATGACTGATTATTGTCCTAGCTACATAATTTCAATTACACTCTCCAAAATACAGACAGGATAACAAACTCCAGATGCATAAGCAATTTTTTACAAGTATCAGTTCAAGGTAAAAGTTCAAGTAGGCAGTTAATTCAGCACCCTGTTTGTGGTCTGCTGTTTTTAATTTAAGGGGACTTTGAGGTTTGGCGAACTACTAAGTATGGTAACTTAGGTTTCTTTAACTTTGTAATTGCAATTTAGCTTTATAAAATTAATCCAAGGTCCTGAAGCATGGTATACATATTGCTGCACAATTTAAGAAACAAATTTGTTTGCTAACCTTTTAGAGTCAGATGCAAGCAAGCTAGCAAAGCCAGCAGTTATGAACAAAAGAGGATAACCCTTAAACCACTTTTCAAATATAGGAGTCATGTGTTTGGGATGTTATAATGCAGAAATATTGGAATATTAACAGGGGAAGGCATTTTGCTCAGTTTGGCCGTGGCTTTACACGAGAGAAAACAAACAAACTTCACATCAGTAAGGTGTGTGTGTGTGTGTGTTAATACTCTTAGTGAGTACTGAATATGATGCACTGAGAAGAGTCTGTATAGATCTAAAACAGAGTCTGTTTGAAGTCAAGCAGAGTTCCAGATCTCCATAAAAGGGAAGCTGGAATAAAAGATCCACTTCCCAAATGCTACATAAGCTTCAAATGGGACAAAGCCTGGGTGCGTTCTCGAGTTCCTGAGCAAAAGAGCAAAAGCCAGTGCGAAAGGTTCCAGATAATATTCCTTGTTCCGTGTTTGTTTTTCCTGCTTAGTTAGAACAAGTGACAAGAGAAATCTTTCAGAATTAAGTAAATACAGGATGTAGACGTTCTCACTTCAGCAGGTTGACCACACAAAGAGAAAAACTTGGAGGTTAAACATTTTTTTTGGCACATCCTTATTTTACACCATCCATCGGTCCAGTGCTCGCACATACACACGACATACATGTTTATAATAAGGACTAAAGTATTCATGAGACCTAAGCGATTAAGACTTACGTTGTTTTTTCAGTATATTATTCTTTCGTCTGGCTCTAGAAAGATACGCCAGATCTTCCTCAGAATGATAATTAATATAGTGATTAATACAAACTGAGGAAATTTGAGAAAACTAATATCTGTCAAAATACATGAGGCAAGTAAATCTTTTCAATCTTGTAAAATTGTACATACTTCCTTGCTTTTTTCAATCTTTTTATCGTAAATATATGCATTTATATGCTAATTATCTTTTTTTTTTAACTCTTGTGTGTTTACATATATACACAGGTAATGGTAAGCACGCCAATATTTATTTATTTATATATATATATTATTTCCTAGGTCATTTTTTTAACATTACACTATACTGCGAGAGCCACTCAGGGTCCTGTGGAGGCTTAAACGAGGGTCAGGAGGGATGTACTGATGAGGGTGGTTGTAAGGTGGCGGAGGTGGAGGCAGCGGGGGCTGTGAGCCGTCCTTGTCCCGCTGGGCTCCGCCCCCATCCAGCAAAGAAACGTGGTGGGTGGGACTCTGGCCGAGGAGACCCTCGACATGTCCGTGTCCGCCTTTGTCCAGCACGATGACCTTGACAATCTGCTGGCACTGGATGAGCGTGTCGGGCCGCTGGTGAGGGTACGAGGACATGGGGCTGGCACATGGCGCCTGGCATATCTCCCGCTGCTTGTTAAGAAGGGTGGCGTTCTCGGGCGTTGGCACTGCACTGAGCTGGTACGTCTGAAGCCTGTTGTGAATTGACACCTAGTTTAGAAAACAGCCAGAGACAGCGTCAAATGTTATAAGACTGCCCCTCTTCTATGTCTGCTAGCCCTCTGGTGAAAAACACATCACAACAGGCATGCGTGGGGGCAGGGCTTGGGGTCTTGGAAGTCTCCCTAAAGTGGGATGGATAGTGGAGGTCTGAACTGGGGGTGGTTTGTAGGTGAAGGGGGTTCAGGAGGACTGTGTTGATCTACTTGGTGGTGGTTAAGAAGACACTGAGGGCCCTTGTGTCTCCCTTGGCAACCACTCCAATAACATGGGTTGTGTGGAACGTTCAGCTACAGGGTAGGGTGAGGGACAGGGAAGACTAGGAGGTCAAACATAGGGAAGGTGGCTAGAGAAGGGGGTAACTACAGACATCACAGGGGAAAAAATGTCCGAATGCATGCCTTCATATCACAGTTCAGTTGTCATCTACTAACTATTGCCTAGTAGCTGTACCTATAGAAGAAAGCTTAGAAAGTATTTGTAATGGCTTGCATTCCTGCATTAATTAATTCATTATGGAGTCTGACCTGTGTTAAAAAGTACATGTTCAAGCAGGTAAATATAACTTAAAGATAACATTATTACATGATTTTCAGAAAACTTTAAAAGTCTTTGTTCATGTGTTGACTATACATTATTTAGGTATTGTACTTTGGACCATTATATCTAGGGTACAAATCCCACCTCTGCCACGCTGCCACTGTTGGGTCCATGAGCAAGATCCTTAACACACAAATGACACTCTGATTATTGATATTTGTGTAAATGTAAATGTAAATATCTTAATATACACTTTTCCATTAAAAAAGATGAGACAAAATTATTTTGTGTTTGTTGTTTTTTGGTCTTTCTCTCCATTTGGATTAAACACTAACTGTGCATCCTAACTGTGAAAAATGGTACTGAGGCATCATAGATTGGGACTAATTTGTTGATAGACAGCATGTAGTGATTTAACAATGAATTTAAAATGACATGAAACTCCCCTGGTCCTGGTTGTACTGGCTCCAGAACCATCCCTAGAGAACATAGGTAGTGGGTGTAATCATGCCAGTTACAGGACACCAGTCAACCCAAGGGCTTGGTAGAAGTCACAGATGCAAGGACAACCAGCCCCCTCACCCACAGCCAATTGTGATCATTTGATCTGCGTGTGGTGCTTCAAGACACCTCCAGGGTCCCTAGCATGTTAGATCTCTGCACCACCTAATAATCTTGGGTTGTATAGAGTAATTCGGTTGAAAACCACACTGGGTAAGAGCTGCTAAATGCTATAACAAAAAAATCCCAAACAGTCGGAGTTCAGGTCTTTACTCAACTGTACTGTATGTTATGGGTTGCCATGAAAAGGCTGTTAATGCATGATATTTCATGATGGGCCAATAGTGATCAGATGTAAGGTTTCCAAAAGGTTCTATTAGTTGCTAAATACAAGGCAGAATGTGAATAACAATTTAGGGAGCATTTAGGGAGAATGTGTCTGTTTATTATCATGACTTGGATAAAGTTCAGACCACATTTTATGAGTAATGGATACCGAAATCCAGCTAATTCCAAATGGTTCAACAACTTTAGCCAGTTGGAGCCTAGCCAATAGGGAGATTAAGTTAATTACTGGGGCCAAATGGAAATAAATGCAAGGGGGTTTGAAGGGTAAAGCACACTCCCCTAACTTTCCAAACACTGAAGGGACTAACGGCAATTTCACTCTGAAAATCATGGTTTGTTTGTTAATCTGAATGGTAAATGATTAGTGACTGGAGAATCAGATGTGATGCCATACAAACCAATGATAACATCTAACCTTAAGCCTGATATAAATTAATTTGGAAAAGTCTTAGGCCATCATTAAATTTGCTGTTGTAGCAATGGTATAATGTGCATAATACTGCTTTCCACTGATTTTCATTCCAATCTTTGAAAGTTTTAGCATATTCTGTTATGATTTGTGGTAGGACCCAAGGATGTGGGATAGACGGAATCCCACACCGTATAATACTAATAGGGAAATGATATAGAAAAACTGAAAGGGGAAGAAGAGTGGAGCAAAAGGCTCCTGAACACAAAAAAAACAAAAGGAAGAAATGGCGCGTCGCTTGTGTTGCGTCCCGACTGGAACCAACGCGCGAACTGATCGCGAGGGGGCACCAAAGCGCCAACGGGACAGGCGTGCAGAGAGCACAATTTGGGACGTCTCTCATGTGGTGAGGCACGGAGGTAGTCCGAACGCCAGAGGGCGAGCGTGAGCTCGGGCGCGCATGTAGCGCAAATGTGAAAAAGTCGCAGAGGGTGCCGAAGGCGCTGAAGCGCCAGGGGGCAAGCGTGAGCTCGGGCGCACAAATGACGCGAGTAAGCCGAGTCGGGGAGCGTCCCATTCAGGACGGGCAGCCGGCTGGAGTGAGGCTCGATGGGTACCAATGATGGAAGAGCATGAGCCCAGGCGTACGAGGAGCACCTGAGTACGGAACGGGAGATCAAGTGCCCCTAAAACACTAAATACCTCGGGGGTTCCCCCTGTACACGTCTGTTAGCACGAAAAGCCCTGGGATGTAGCCAATCCTAAAGGTGCGCGTAAAGGCACGAGCACGCTGGTGGTCGGGCGCGCGTACCAAGTAGAGACGACCTGGCACCGAACAGCGCTATCCGCACCTAAATAGCAGGAGAAGCAGCTGTTCGAAATCAGGTCGTAAATTGGTCACTGGATATAAGCCGCCTCAACAGTTGCTCTGTAATGGCCACCGGCGAGGACGACCGAACAATCCGAGGCGAAAGGTAGGAACCCTAACATATTCACCCTGTTTCTTACTCTAACCTTCCAAAAAGACCATTCCTGATCAAGCTTCTTTAGAAGAGTCAACTTGCATCCTGAGAAAGCCACCAGCCACTGCTATTACTACTATATCTCAACTAATAATGGCCTAATACTTTGCCTATGGGTGCCTGTAAATATCATTTAGCCTAAGAACATACAGTACATCCTTCATGGCGTCCCTCAAGGCTTAATTCTTGGTTCGTTGTTGTTCCACAACACACACAATTCTGTTTGACCCTAGCTTTTGCTACCAACATGTACATAAACACCTTAGATTGTATGATGGAGTCTTATGTAAAGGTTTGAGCATGCCTGGTCATTAAGAGCATTTTGAATTACAACATCTAGCGGATGCTCATATCCAGAGTAGCTTTAAACAAGGTATAATCCAAGCAGTTGGAGGATGAGGGCATTGATCAAGGGCGCAACTGTGGCAGTTCAGCAGATCTTAAGCACTGAGCCACCACTGTCAGTGCTAAACTGTTTTGACTGCTGCATAGAATTAACGTCCCATTTGTTATTTTTTTACGTTAACTTTTAACCTACTATTATGTTAACTGCTTTACTTTAATTTATTTATTCATTTATTCCCACTAGGGTCATGGTTGCCACGTCCTCTTCACGGTTGGCAGCATCATTTCTTTACTGCTTGTTTTCATATACCTGGGTGCTTATTTCTCTCGTTGGATCTGGCTACCCTGAACTTAAATGTAGCACCTGTGAAACGGCTACCAAACACTTTTGGGGAAACCCTGAAACGCTGTAGCCTATATACTCAAGGAAATTAAGAATTGTTTTTTTTAATTTTTAACATTCAAAGTTATGTTACGTCCTTCTGTAAGTTAATAACATTGTAAGATTTGCAAAGTAGAAATCCGATTATTCTGAGTCATGAAAACCCAAAGCTTCCCCATTATCTGATTACCAAGTGTATGTGATCTACTTGATCGAATTACTGATAAAATCTGATTTTCTGCAGTAATTGCATTATGTACATGTAAATGCACTCACTGATTAGTGGGCACAGCCAGCCTTTTGACTGACAGCACATGGAGGTGGTTTCACCTGAGGGTAGAGAAAGTGTGGCATATTTTTTTTCTGATTAACTGCTGTCTAAGCGTGGCTCAGTAAAAATCCTCTGGGAATTGTCTGCTTCTAGCTGATGGGCTGAAACCGAACACTTACACACACTCTCTAAAAGGACAGTTATTTTCTCAGACAGTGGCTAGGGCTCTGGACTACTAAGCAGTAAATTGTATAATCCTGGTTGCCATTGCTGGACCAATGCACAATTCTAACATCTAAACCTTCAACTTCAACAATTATTTGCATTGCTATATTCTGCAGATGCAGACGCAAATGATGATGGCTTATTAGCTAAGGTGATTGAACATTAATCATAAGGTTGTGGGTTCAAATCTCAGCTTTTTCAAGCTGCCACTGTTGGGCTCTTGAGAAAGGCCTTTAAAATTCAGAGATTAATCTCAACTGATGCTCTATATAAGGATGTTTAGTAAATACTGACATTATTGCTGGACAACCAGTCCAACTAGGCCTCAGTATTTCAGTATGGTGCTTTTGTTTTTTTGTTTAAGGTGCCATGCTAGATTTTAAAAAGCCTTCAATTCCAGTTATAAGTCAAACTGGATATCTGATGCATATATAAATAGTCACATTGATTACTCAATGGTTAAGTCTCTAAACCTGTAATCAAAAGGTTGTGAGTTAAAAACTCTGCTACATTGGGCCCTTCAGTTTAAATCTCTAAGCTCAGTTGCAGGTTAAATCAGGTAAGGTTGTCCATTAAATGCTGTAAATGCAAATGCAGACCTTAGCATCTCACTACTCAAGGTATCTGACTTTTAATCAGCAGTTGGTCGTTTAAATTCCAGCATTCCCAAGACCCCACTATTGATTCTTTCAGCCATGGTTCCCTTTTGTCTCTTTTCTTCCTTCCATAACCAGCAGCCCATTTACAGTCAGCTGTGCATCCCCTAAATCTGTATTTCCCCAACTTTTCTGCAGTGCCCTTTGGTAGATAAGAATAGTTTTGAGCTCTGAACTCCCCATATTTGCTTCCAAACTCGACTGGAATATCACGGGAGCGCTAAAAATGGCGGACTCAAGCGCAGCTTACAGATAGCAGGCATTATATGAGACGGCAGGCAAAAAACGAAGTCAGACGGTACAAAGTCAATACACACACAAATCCAAACAATGCCAGAAGGAGTAGACAAAAGCCGAGGTCGAGGGACAAAAAATAGGATCAAAATGGTAAGTCGAGCGATAAACAAACAGATACTGAAACACGGCGCGAACTTAGAAAACCAAGTTGCTTAGTGGAGAGAGAGCGGAGAAAGAGGAAATATATAGGTGTGTTATCATTAGAACCATGTGTGTGTGATTGGTAAGATGTTGAGAGAGAATGCGTAGCAGGCTGGGTCTGATCAGGCAAGCAGTCCGTGGGTGTGACATGGAAATTGTTTTTAAAAATGTAGGTCATACAAAACCTCAACTTCTTATTGAACAAACAAAATAAAGCGACATATCATCTTTACCTATCAAATAGGGAACCACTGCCCTATATTCCTGTTTCTGGCTCATCTTGCCCCTTCACAGTGGTGTTATTAACACACTGTACAGTCCTATGCAAAGGTTTGAGCACCCTGTTTAAAGGACAAAAATGGACGTTGACCAGACCTTACCATAGACCATTTTAAGCTACTGTTATATAAATGTAAATGGTATTTTTTTAAAAAGAAAACTGCATGCAAACAATACAATAATGCATCAGAGATACTGCTTAAGACACAGATGGAAGCCTAAGCATATT
>JAUZSU010010746.1:0-11151 GCA_034780255.1 Parotocinclus maculicauda
AGCGCTTACTAAAGTATCACAACAATAGATTTTGGAACTCAGTACACATATAAGGCGCACCGAATTATAAGGCGCATTTCCGATTTCTGGGAAAATTTAAGGCTTTTAGGTGCGCCTTATAGTGCGGAAAATACGGTACATATACCCATATCAAATAAAACAAATGTGCAAATGACAGACTAGAGATTGTCTTATTTGATGACCATCAGACCATTGTCTTATATTAAGACCATCTGTTGAAAGAAGAACGATATTGGGACATTCTGACTGGTGTGGGAAGCTTGTTCCATCAGTGAGCTGCCAGGACACTTAAGCATTTCAGACAAGTATCTTCCAGGCATGATGTTTAAGTTGGTTCAATGGTACAATAGCGTGGGATTCTGGGGAAAATAGAGCAGCTCAGTTTTGTCCAGATGGTGTTTTGCCATGTAGGAAGTGGTATCATAAAGGCCGGTGGATCCCTATTCTAAAACTTGGGACATGGATAGGGGAAATTAAATGCAAAGTTGACTATCATTTGCATAGCAATGATATGAGAAGCCATGGGACCAAATCACAATGATTTAGTGTACAGTTATAACAGGTCACTGGTCACTGGTGCAGCTCATCATGCTACCTAGTAGGATTGATTGTACCATTGCCATGTCATTACCATGTCAGTGTCATTGTTCTTCTGTGAAAAAAAATATCCATCATCAAAATAAAAAAAACGAAAAGCAGTCTGAAATATTGTAAATAGTAACATGTTGGTTATGGTCATTAATAAGATGTGTACCAGCAGCTGATTATACTACTCTGGATAGAATGCAGTCTAAATTCAGCTAGGAAAGGCAAGGTATACATATTTAACAAAAGTGTTGCATTCATATTATTTGTATTTCACTATATATACATAAGATTACATGGCTTGTTAGATGACAATGCATATGAATAAAGATTACAGGTTATACTAGATATACCTGATTGTGACTTGGGTGAAGAACATAATGTTAAAAAGTACCTTTATGTATATAAAGAATAAGTAATTTGCTTGTGCTATCAATCTCAAAGTTAATCCGGATTTCATTTGGTCCAAATCCATTAAAAAGTGGTGAAGTATGCATTTCGCCACAATAAAATAAATAAAATGCACAATAAAGAGGGTTTGTGATTGTAATTTGATTGTTTAATTTATTTGTACATCCTTAGGTGAATGTCGGTAACCAAGATGTGGAATTCACAGTGACCATGGGGTCGGCATAATATCAGGCGGTCGAAGAATGCAAATTGAAATTTAGGTGTTGTGAGGACAATGAATCTACACCAAGTGCTAACTGGGGCTGTCAACCCCGGGGACAACTGTTTCTCTGTTGGGAGCATTAACAACGTGCCGTTCACGGTAAGGAAGCCACATCTCTTGCACAGATATAGCAACAACAATAGTGTGGTTGTGAATAAGACAGTTCCTGTGAGTCACTGATTCGGCTGCTTTCATTTTGCTGCATGACCAGAAATGAGCATTTGGCAAAGTCTGCTCTGGTATACCAGTCCGTTGCCTAGGTGACTTTCCACCCTGACATGCTGCACACACTCATTCTCACAAGTGCATCTGCTTGTTGGCCTAATACATTACTCAAAAGCTCACTTCCCCTTTAGGTGTTTGCCCATTACACAGCATAAGTTACTTACTCATGGTATAAAAGAGCAGGGTTTTTTTTCTCTACTTGCAAGTAGGCTGCCTCTGTGTGGTTGTATAATGCATAAATATTTATGGATCAGAGCATATGTGCAGGTTTGCCAGAATTTGTTTGTATGTGGTCTAAATACACATCTGTGTCACATTTGCATGCTTAACAGGCCTATGCTTCTGGTTGTGACATTGTAATCTTGGGGACTGACTTTGAGAGACTTCAAATTATCCCAGGTACAAAGCATGGCAACATCCAGGTTGGGTGTGTGGAGTGCTCACAGCAAGGAGGACAGGTAAGACACCTTTATGTTCATGTGCCAAATTTTTTTGTTTGGGTAGGGCCAGACTTTTTTGATTGCTTGTTTCGCGGATCCGCCGATAATTGTATTTGAAGAACACAAAAAAATATATATATATTTTTTTGTATTTTTCAGATCCGCTGCAGCACCAATGGTTGAAATTCGAAAAATAAAATACAATTTTATTTTTTAGCTTTTTCCGCCCTCCGATGGAGAGCCAACCGTTTTCTTCTGTTCATTTTTGATTCACTTTAATTAAATTGCAGGTTAAATAAATTTTATTTTAAAATAAAAAAATATTTTTTATTTCTTCCTCCTTCCTTGTATTGATTCAACATAGTCCTCGAGAAATTGTAAAGTGCTAAAAAATAAAGATTTTGTTTTCCCTCCCTCCTCCCAAATAGGGACATTCGAGAAACAAGCAATAGAAAACGTCTGAACTAATTGAGATCGCCACACGACTTGTCACGTGACGTGTCAAGATGTGAAACTTTTCAATAGTTAATTTAACTTGGTGTAAATATCTTCTTCCGTTTATTTTAGACTATTATATCTGTAGTGCCACATGGTTGCTGAATTACCCCCTTTTACATGCAACACCATCTAACTTACTGTACATTTGGTTATAGTTGCATTTTTATTCAGTGTTATAAAGTAAGGCTATTCTTTTGAACATTGTCCCCTTTTAATCATGACCGGAGTGCATAGAATAAAGACCGGCATTTGAAATGATTACAGAGAGGGTGAGAATTCTTTCGTCCCATGGAGCAGAGCACCTGCCGATCCAATCTAACACATTTGAAACTGCTGACTATGTTAGAATGAATTAACATTACCTATAGCAGTACCTCTTACTTATGAGCTTATCAGTATTATACCAGCGTAGTACTGGTTCTTGATATACATATTGCTACACTTACCAGTTCTCAACATTGCAAACCTATTTATTGACATTGTGGATATTAAATTTGACTTAGTATCCTTCTGTTTTGTGCCAAAGATGAGTAACTGATAGTAATCTAGTCCAAAAAATACAGATATGCACTGTTTAACAACTGTCTTATTTGTTTTTACAATTGAGGTCTTATGAATTATAGTAAATTGTAATAATAATAATTTAAAAAGTCTTATTCTGTCTCTGGACGTTGCAGCCATAAACAGCCAAATAGCATGGTCACCTCAACAGCCAATCAACAGTGTGTGTGTGTTTTGTTTGTGTGTGTGCGTGCTTGAATATGTGCGTTAGCTCTTGTCTGGCCTAGAGACTATTTGAACTCTGATGTGTTTAGCAACATCAAGTTTTTTTTAACGATCTACAACACAATGTATAGGTACTCAGCATGCGAAGCATAATACTGTAAAAAACAAGTTCTTACAGTCAACATTTGAAGAACTTATTCAGTGTTATCTGACGCGTTCTCTTGACGGATTGAACTTGAACAAAATCAGTGGTGGGCGTGTTCACCTCCCGCTGGTTTTGATCTTGTCAACACAACGTTTCAGATTTCCTGACCTTTGATAAAAGCATAAATTCTCCCGGGGATCCCCAAAATATTCCCATATCTCGCTGACCAGCTTTGCAGTGGCTCAGTGGCGACTTGTGGCTTCTTTTTCGCTTTCACATTCTTTGGTCCGATTAAGTGGAATTTTGGTCCAAATAAGCGAATAACATTACACGTATATAATAGAATTTGTTTTGATACTTTAAGATTTGGTCCATATAAGCGGCTGGTCCCATTAACCGGTGGTTCAATTAACTGTATTTGACTGTATTTAGTATAATTACTTAATTATAATTACACTTATGTGTTTCTGACGAACACTATACAAAATTAAGAGAAAGTGAGAGACAAAAGCAAATTTAAAGTTATGTTTCTTTCAGATTGCTGCATCCTATGGGAACATTATTTGCATTTTTGAGCCCATGCCGATAAGTCCAAATAAGAAGATCAAGACGGTGAGTCGTCCCTCCCCCCATCCCCACTAGTAGGTTCCACATTACATTCTCATGTGTTGTTCCCACTGACCCATTTGTTTTGTGATTCACAACAGAAGCTGAATTACCACTGGCAAAAAATGGGCCAGTTTGTTTTGCAGTCTATAGCACACAATCTTGCCTGGCACCCCACAGGTACATAAATGGCATTCTTATTGATTCCACTCAGATTGTACATATAAGCATTATATTTCTCTCAATCTCTTGGTATTGTGTATGTAGGCACTAGCCTGCTGACTGGGTCCAGTTGCTTACAGTTATGGTCCAATGTGAATCTCTGCTGTGGTGCTGATGGGGAAGCAGGTACTGACCCCTTGCATCCTTGGCGGTGTATATGGCAGTGCAAGTAAGTTTTCCCACATTAGGGATGGAACGGTAAACGATACACACGGCTCACAATTTAATTTAATTAATGATACTCTGTGCACAATTCAGTATTTATACAATATTTCAAACAAAATTGATTTAAAAAGCAGAATTTATTTCTGAAGCATAAACAGTGCAAAATTGGTGTGCATTATATTGTCTGTAATACTCTGTGAATGCGCTGTAGAAATTGCATCGTATTCGTATTGGGACTAATGCAATTCTCTTGATCCTTTTTATTCTCAGGACAGCTGCGCCTGTTCATCTCATTAGGTTTTCTCCAGGTGGAGAATATTTTGCCACTTCTGGAGAGGTTTGGAAAGATCCTTGTTCTTTGTTTTTACTGTGTTTGCCAGCATCTTAACATAATGTCTGATTGTTTAGGATGACTGTTTAGTAAAAGTTTGGTACAGCACAAGCAAGTGGCAGTCTGATGTCACAAAGCTCTTCAGTCCTCCTGAGCTTGATTCTGAAGGAAAGATAGACTTTTCTTTTATCTACCTGGCTCACCCACGTACAGTCACTGACTTTTCTTGGAGGAAAACAAGCAAGTATATGCCCAGGTAACACCCACAGACATTTCAGACTATATATATAAAATATAGTTGTATCAATAAGCTCCTATAGAAAAAGTGCATGGATGTGAAACTGCCCCTTTGCTACCAAACCTCCACTCTTCTGTGAAGGCCTTTTATTATAATCTAATTAATCTCAAGGTTGCTAAATTGGGGTTAATAACAAGGCAGGGCTTCCTCACCAGACTTTGAGAAGTTGGACATTGTCATGCCAATGCAGGAAATTTAAATTAAATTTTAGGTTAAGTTAAATTTCCTTAAGAACAGGCAAAACAGCCCAATTCTTAATCTTTTTCTCCAAAGTTGGCACTATGATTGCAAACCACACATGTTAAATTGGGGCCTGAATATACATATGCACTACATGGTGCAGCAAACCTTATCCATAAAGGTGTTGTCTCATTTTGTTAGTGGTCTACTCCTTGCCTGAGGCATTGTGTCCCCCTTCATAATAAGATACTAATAATAATCATATAATATAAATACTAGCTAACCAGTGTGGCTCTAGCAAGGTATTGATGAACTTACCCATTGCCCAGTGCCTGTTGAAAGTCACTTTGCTTCTTTTGTGGCCCATTATAGTACATTTACGTTTGTTATTCATGCCATTTTTGTTCAAAAGGAATTGTATAACACATGCTAAAACAGTGGCACTGGTTTTGAAACGTTCAACTATTATTTGTATGCTTTTATGACCTTTAAACTTTCATTAAAGCTCAATTTGCTGTGATTTTTCTGTCTCCAGAGGTGCCGTGTGTAATGTGTTACTGACCTGCTGTAAAGACAGTGTATGTCGGCTTTGGGCTGAAACGCTGCTGCCCAGTGACTGTCTGCTCTCTGGACACAGACACAGTCAAAGCAACAACGACTCATTTAAGTCCAGTACAAACAAAGACCAGAGTCGATACCTTCCAGAGGTGAGTTACGAGTCAAGATCATAATATCTGTTTTCACAGTTTATATTATTTATGCAGACAGTTTTGTGGTTTGAGCCAAAACACAACTCACTAAATGACCAAACATTACATTTCAGATAATGCTTTGAACTTCAATCGCATACTTTGTTATAGAAGCAGTTTGTTTCGTGGCCTTTCATGTCAGTAGCCTATTTACTGGGAATTGATTTTATAACTGTTTGTTTCATGACGTTTTGATGTGCTTTATTTTTATCATTGCTTAGATCTTTAATGTTGGAACATGAAATGACAAAATCTAACAAAAATGGAAGATTGTTTGAAATGTCACTCTAAAAGGAAAAAAATTTGCATATATATGGGAAAAGATAAATTACTCATGGTTTCAAGGAACAATGCCTCTACCTTCTTGGATAAGCCTGTCTGATCTCAGATACACCTACCATATACAGTTATAATTCAGATTAAAATAAGTGGCATTGCCTTTATTTCTGCTATAAAAATGCACACAATGTTACAAAGAGGTCTTTATTGAACTCTTTAGGCTGGAAAGAGAATGTGAACCTTTTCTATTTAATAACTGGTAAAACTTCTAGAACAGCTCCATTGGCTCAGTAGTAAGAGCACCCCAGATTACTGGAACTAGGAATTCTCATAAACAAAACTTTTTCTAAAGAGTATCTAGGAACTGTAGAACATGATTGGAAAGTGGCTATAAACACAGATGAAATCTTGAAACGCCTATATCTGCATATAGGCCAATCATTACCATGCAAGTTCCAATCAGCTGGGATTGTGACAAACTTGCCTGGACGAGGTCCCAAATTAATTTTGCCCCCGTGCACAGTAAGGAGGTAAGAGACACAGAAAAATCTCCTCATGGATCACTGTTGGAGCGTTACAGAAAAATAGGCATCTTAGAGTTACTAAGTCTTCAACGCTACCATCAAACACCACCTTTATATCAGCAGGTTATTTTAAAGACTTGCCAGCAAAATATTTACTGGAAGTGTGTTTTTGTCAGGTGAAACAAAATTTTAAGTTTTTGGCAAAAAAGAAGTGTGAAAGATGACTTCACTTAAAACAACCTGATGTTAAATATAAAAGAGTGGTTTTCCTTCAAAGGCCAATGGAATCTCATTAGAAAAATACTCTGACATATTAGTGACCTCTGCCAAGAAACTTAACCCAAATCACCTAAATCAACACAAAAGGTTGGGCCGATATGGGGAAAAAAACACGCAGTGCTCCTTACATGTACTTTTCCCAATATTTCATTGCAGACAGCATGAACCCAGGATATTTCTTGTCTAATCTACTTCAATTTATTTGTTAATAAACATCAATTCCTGCATTTCAAGTCTGCAACACATTCCAAAAAAGGTGTGATGAGGGCAATTTATGGCTAATAATAAATGTAAAAAAGACTTATTAATGATGCAGTTTTAGCAAGTGATGTCAACAAGTGATTGTCATTGTGATTTGGTACAAAAGTAGCATCCAGGAAAATTCTTTGAAGAGCAGATGCTCAGAGGATCTCCAGTGGTTAACAAATAATTGATTTTTTTTGTTAAACAAAGTTTCTGATTGGGAATACTTGAAGGGATTTACACGCTGCTCTAAAATCTATTTTCTGCATTAATTCTGCCATCGCAGAACTCTAAATGACTTTTTTAACAAATCCTGGCTTTTGGACTTACAGCTGGTAAATAGTCTGGACTGTGTCCATTTCTTCTGGAATACTAATTCATCTGACCACGTTACGTTTCAACTGTGGTCTATCCTAGATGCCTCTAAGCCCGGAGAAGTTGTTTTTAGCTGATACGATGAGGAAACTTTTATTAGTAACTATAAAAGTGATAATTCTTTCTATTTGTGTTTTACAATTAACAGGGACCAATCAGGGCAGCCCAGCTATCTTACACAGGGCTTCTCCCTCATCAGCAGAATAAGCATTACACCCACAGGGCCGGCATCCCTCACGCCAATGCATTGTGCCACTTCCACATCGCTGCAAGCATTAACCCAGCCACAGGTATGGATTTTTTTTTCAGTGCACTTTCTTTGCAAGCACTTTTGCTGTTGTTGATTGTAGCATAATTATTAGTTGTTGGTGGTGTATTTTAGAAGTTACAGAATAATATGTGATGTTGTGATGTGCTGTTGTAACAGCATTAGCGTCAGCCGACTGTCCACAAAGGGAATCATTAAAGGATTTACTGTGTAATAATATAGTGCAAAACAGATAAATGTTGTTCTACACTTGAGACTTTTATAATGAAATGCACACACCACAAATCTGAGTATGATGCCAATGTTTTTGATTTTTAAAAACTGTTAATATACCAATAAATGGGCTGTGTCATACCAGATATCCCTTTACTGCCCTCCATCTCATCACTGAGCGGTACAGATGAAGAGGAGTCTGGCAGCCCCTTTACTGTGCAGTGGCTCAACAACAAAGAGCTTCACTTGACGTTGACCATGGAGGTATTCCTCCAGCAGCTCAAGAGTACTTTGGAGCAGCAGAGCCCTCCACAGGCCAGCCAGGATGATGGTGGTTAGTATAAACTTGAAGGCTACGTTTGACCATTTAAAGCACATCGGAGTGTAAAATAAAAATAAAATGTTAAAAAATTTACATCTACAAAACTTTTATAGTAACAAGTATAATTTGACTTTAGTAGAATTTTGAGGACAGCCCAAGCAAACCAAAATGTTATAAATGTAACATGTACATTTATCATGCTTATTTAAATATCACACAAACCTAAAACAGAACCTGATGAGGAGGGAAATTCCACAAGTTCCGAAAGCAGTAAAGGAGAGACGAGCAAAGATGGGGCCTTCGTTCCTCTCCCTGCAGTTACAATGGAGCATCAGGTTGAGGTTTTACTGAATGACTGGAATAAGGGAGCAGACATGCTCTTTAGCATCCACCCCATCGATGGCTCTCTACTGGTATGGCATGTGGACTGGTTGGATGAATACCAGCCTGGAATGTTTCGTCAAGCGCAGGTAGGAACTTATATTGTTTTAAGTACAACACAGTCTAATAAGTAGTAATTAACTACAATGATGTACACAAACAAACCAAAACCCTGATTGTTTTCACATGTAATTAATAAGTCTCTAACTACAGAAAAGCAGATTTGTCAGTAATCAGATCAACAAGTTTGCAGTTGCAGTTTGCGAGCTGGAGCTGGTGATTTTGGTGGCTCTTTGTCATATTTCTCAATCCACTCCTGATCAATGTGTGCAGTATGTTAGGGGTATTATTCTTCTAAAAGAGGCTGCTACCATCAGGGAATATCACTAACATGAAAGGGTGCACTTTGTCTGCAACAGTGACTAATGTACTGCTCACAAAAATTGGGGGATACCCCAAAATGAAATTTCTCAGAATGAAATATCACCTATATTTGGTGAGCAGTGTATATGCACAAATGTAACAAGTAAACTATACCTGATTTAATCATAGAATGCTTTGGCAATAATGGCACTAAACACAATTTTATTCATTAGGAAATTTACACTATTGTATGTTGTAACAAAATATTTGAAAGAAATTAAGCAACAGGTGGTATTTAAAATGATGCAAACACAAAGTTAATTTTTAATGAATCATTTGTCAAATTTCTAAAACATGATCCCTGTATTCTAATGCATAGTAAAAACCAGTAAAAATCTAAAATCCAATGTATTTTTAGTAGGGTTGTGGTAATAATGATGTTTGTCCTTTCTTTCCTGTGATAGGTTTCTTTTGCATCTCGTATTCCCGTTGCCTTTCCCACAGGTGATGCCATCTCACTAAGCCGCAGTGTGGTGATGTATGCCTGTAACAAAAATGTGGATTTGGCTATTCAGCATGTTCGGCAGCGGCCTGCGGGTCTGTCCCGCTCCTCCTCTGTTCTGATAGGCCAGGGCAAGCCATGTCCTAACAGCCTATGCCTGAGCATCTTCACACCCAATGTGCTGATGATTTCTAAGCATGCTGATGGCTCTCTCAACCAGTGGGCAGTGAGCTTTGCAGAGGGCTCTGCATTCTCTACCGTGCTCAGTGTCTCTCACAAGTCACGCTACTGCGGTCATCGTTTTCACCTGAAAGACCTGGCGTGCCACTCAGTACTGCCTTTGTTGCTCACTACCTCACACCACAATGTTCAAGCAAGCAGCCCTATTAGCCAACCAACGTCTGCCTCTGTCTCTTCTGGCCAGAGAAACTGGCAGTCACATGCTAGTGTTCCTCAAGACCCGAACGCAATATACAGTGAGCTGATTCTCTGGAGGGTGGACCCAGTTGGCCCTCTGTCATATTCTGGTGGCGTGTCCGAGTTGGCCAGAATAAACTCACTGCATGCCTCAGCCTTCTCCAATGTAGCCTGGCTTCCAACTCTCATCCATAGCAGTTGCCTTGGTGAGGCCCTTTTGTTTAATTTAATTTACTTTTAGTTTAATTAAATTTTTTTAAATATTGTAGAATTTCACTATCTGTGTATCATGTGTGCTGAGTATTTATTTTGTCTCTCAAAGGAGTGTATGGCAATTCACCAAGTGCATGCTTTGTAGCAAGTGACGGGCAGTCCTTGAGATTGTATCAGGCAGTTATTGAGGCCAAAAAATTGCTGAGTGAACTCTCCAATCCTGAAATATCAGTAAGTAGATCAAGTGCACTTTTCCTAACTACATTTTTTTTCTGTCAGAATAACCTTAGGTAAAATTTTCCTTTTTATGCTACTCAGAAATATGTAGGAGAAGTCTTCAACATCATAAGTCAACAATCTACTGCAAGGCCAGGTTGCATAATTGAGCTTGATGCCATCACGGATTTTGTGAGTATCTGCTGTCAGATCAAAGACCCAGTTTGAACAGGAAATAGAGAGAAGTAGTGTCTTCCGCATGCATTTACACATGTGGTAAACACTGTTGGGCAGCATTGGGCTGTTTTTTTGATCTTTCAATCATTTAGTTTCGTTTAGTTTATTTAATGTTCAATCAATATCAACGGCTGTTCACAACAGGAGCAGGGTAAAATTAATACTACATTTACATTTACAGTATTTAGCAGATGCCCTTATCCAGAACGACTTACAAAAGTGCTTTAAGACATCAGTAACATAATCCATTTTTAATAATAAGGAATCTAAACAAGAATTCACTTCTGAAACTGTAAAGGTTGTGGGTTATTATTATTTTTTTAATTTTTTTTTTAAAGATAGAAAGACAAGGGTGGGGGTTTAGTTGAGGTAAGTGCGGAATAAATGGGTCTTCAAACGGCGTTTGAAGATAGCCAGAGACTCAGCTGTTCGAACATTGAGGGGAAGTTCATTCC
>JAUZSU010010757.1:0-11151 GCA_034780255.1 Parotocinclus maculicauda
GTGTGTGTGTGTGTGTGTGTGTGTGTGTGTGTGTGTGTGTGTGTGTGTGTGTGTGTGTGTGTGTGTGTGTGTGAATCATTAATATCTGAGAGTGCAGATTTATTTTCAATGCAAGTGGAGCATGGAGGACTGACTTTGGACCATTAATAATTTTACACTGGCCAGACTGAAACAATAGACGTCTGTGAGGCCCTTATATCCACTGTAGCTTAACCACACACACACACACACACACACACACACACACGGCGGTCCTGGTAGGCCAGATATACCGTATGAATATACTTTTGTTTGGTCCTGAAGCGTCAGAAGATCAGCACTGGTGTAACACGGCCGCCTTCCCCCTTGTATCTCCGCCCCTCTGTGTTTGTTTACGTCTTTATTGTGTCTGGGTTCGAAATGCTAGACTAAATAGCACCCCGCGGCCTCTCGCGTTGTGACGTCGGCCGGCCCGAGTGTCAAAACAGTTTTGGGCGAGAAGGTAAACACATCTGCGCCTACGCCTGCGCCTCGTCAGCACAAGCAAGCACGAGTGGCTGCAGACGCACGCTCGCGTTTGCAAACTGATTTAGGATTGTTTACGATTTGGAACCGAGGGAGGTTCGACACCGGAGAGGTTTCGACACGGTCATAAAACAGAGAGAAGAATCACTGACTGCGACTCCGACGTGAACACACACTCCCGCTCTAAAGGGCCGATAAGGGCCGATAAGGGCCGTGGGGTCAAACTCATTCTCACAGTGATGTGATGGGATGTTACTGTTGGCCTGCGCGCGCGTGTGCGTGTGCATGTGTGTGTGTGTGTGTGTGTGTGTGTGTGTGTGTGTGAGAGAGACTGAACTCCCTAATGTCGTGTCGTTGTGATTTATTACAGGCTTAAGTTTGACATGGAACAGCTATTACCCAAATACGCCCAGTACGACTAAATTAATGAAGCTGTTCTCCAATAGAGCGACTTCTATTTTGCCGCTCGCTGGTGAGAACACACACAGATCCTGCTCGTGTTTGACCTGGACGACACGGCCGAAAAAGATATTCGTTCTCATTCTGAGCAGGAAACCCAATCCCCCAATACTGGACCTTTTTTTTTTAGAACCGCGCCTTGACTGGAGTAGCAAAATACAGAGAGGAAACACATCTGTCCAGCTCACGTTTGGTCCACTCAGCCTGGGGATCAAAACCTGGGATTGAATTTAACGGGGGGTGACAGTGGCAAGGAAAAACACCCAAAACGAGCACGCGTTCTTCTCTAAGTGGCATCAAAATAAAACTTTAATTGTTGCCCTTTGATCTGAGTTGATCTGGTGTGGTGCTGGTCACTGGGATCAGGGTCTGGGACCGGCTGTTGTACCCACTGAACCCCTAGGAGTCTTTTCTGTGGTTCAGGACCTTACTCTTGGGTCTGGACCTGGACCGTATGGACGTGGTGGAATTTAGAGATTTAAAAACACTTCAGCTCAGTCGAGTGATTCATGGCCTGTGCTCGGACGGAGGACTCGGCCTTGAGGGGCTGCGCCATTGAAAATATTTTCTTCTCTAAAACATCCATCAGCTCCTCCGTTTCGGCCCGGCTGCGGCGAATTAGGGATTCGTTTAACGCCGGGAAACGGGTCTAACGACTTATCGAGTGATTTTGTTGTTTTTTGTCCAGCGTCCAAAGAGAGCGCCGATAACGTCTCGTTTGTGCTCGACTTTTACGAGAAGTGGGAGCTGCAGCGTCACCGTCTCAGACCGATAGCTTAGTGATTGTGGAACAATAGGAAAATTTGGAAAGTATGCCTTCTAAAAAGCCTTTCCTCCCCTCTCTTTCCACTCGTTACTCCGCCGACTCCAGGCACAGGCGTGCAGCGACAGCAGCGCTTATTCCTTTTCCAGGCCTCGAAAAACGCTGCTCCATTGGTCCACTGACGCTCTCGGCCTCGTCCCATTGGACCAGCCGTTCCTCCTCCGTCAACTCGGTGATGAGGTGCTGACCCGGGCCTCACGCTAATGACTGGAGCAGCAGACTTAGCCAGCAACAGATGCTGACACCCGGCACATGACCCGACGCTCGTCAGTGAAAAATCAACAGGCTTTTCCACACAATACAAGGAAACCTTTGTTTTTATTACGACCACCTGACCTATGCAAAGAGCACTTATAAAGCAAACGCTGCACTGTTTTTAAAGGTCTTTGATGGGGCCTAACCTGCAGCACAGGGTGCATGGCGAGAACCAAGCCCTAAACAGGCAGGGCGCACGGTTTGCCGTGAATTCCGAGAATCTCTTGCACTCGTTTAAGAGAGTTTAAGTGATGCCTTTTTTTTTAACAGAAAAGAAAAAAAAGTACAATATTAAGTCACAACCTGGCAACCGGCGATAAAATATCAACCCTCCAGGTTTTGTAACTGAGGAAAAAATTCAGCCAATCAGGATAAAGTGTCTGATGTCCGCTTGTATTTTTGTGGGGTTTTTTTTTTTTTTTTTTTAATAGACGTCTTTTATGCATCTTTTTAAATTGTGAGTTTTGAAACACGTCCACCCAAAAGAAGCCCCTGCCTGCACCTTTTAGTCCTGGTGCTGCACACATTCTGCTCTCCTGACCCGAACTCACTGACTGCTTAAGCGATGATTTATGAGGTTAAACCGAGTGTGTCAGCTCAGAGGACGGCGTGGACGCCGGGGAATCGCTGCTAGAACTCTCTCGAGACTGTGAATCTCATGATTAAACGCTCCAAATCTTTAGTAAAATTCAATATTCGGATGAAGACTGTACGTTGAATGAGGAATACAAACCTTAAGCGGCGTTAGAGCAGCGTAAATATTACAACAAATAATATTTGTGAAAAAAAAGTGAAAGGAACGGATCCCTAGAAATGTGGAAGGATGTGGCTATGAGGCTGAGGATTTTTTTTTTCTGAAATGTTTCCTTTGTTCTTGTGCCCAGTGAAATGAGTTTTGTGGGACTTATTTTGTCCTGAGAGCTGACTGGTTGGTGTAGAACGATTGTCTAAAACCGATTGTCCCTCTGTCTGTGCAGGTTCGGCGAGCGGGAACCTGGTGGCTCAGGAGGCCGTGAAGAAACAGGCCATCTATCGCAAGCCGATCGTAACCAAACCCACGGAGCAGCTCTCGAGTACGTGCCAACCAACTGTGTGCCCGGGCATGAGCTCAGTCAGTCAGTGCTTTGTGTTCTGTAAAAGGCCGGACGCTTAAAAGGTCCAACCCTTTGCACAAAAGCGATGTTTCCGGGTGGATTCAGAGCAGTCCGTTTACAGCGCCTGTTATTATTCTCCCTGTGGTTTTGTTCGGGGTTTATTTCAGTTCGTTTACGGCTCCAATTTACCCTCATAAAACGGACTTAGCGGCTGTTAAGTTGGAGCTATGAAGTTATGCTAAAACACTTAAACCATGTTTTGATGCCCAGTGATGTCATCTGCGTCAGACCCAGGGTGCGGCTTTACCAGCGCGGTCTAAATTTAGCGCCCCATGATGCCGTTGTTTTATGTTCCTGTGCTCGGGTTGTTTGTTGTCCTGAGAGTTTAAACGTGCACCGATTGCTGAGCGGGTTTGTTTTCCCTGACATGCAGTCCTTATGCAGTGTTCACAAAAATTCAAATAAAATATTTCCACCTAATGAAAAAGTGGTGTAGCTCAGGGGTGGGTGCAGGTAGAGGCAAAATATCATTGATCTGATTTATTTCCGTAAGTCATTCTGGATAACAAAAAGGGGATAGAAATCTATTACACACTGATCGGTTGCTTTAAGAAATCTGGCTAAAATAAAATAAACGAGTACCGTGTGTGGTTTGAGACGTTAAAATGATCAGCAGCAGAAGTGCTGCCGCTTAAAACGATCACGTTCACGTTTGATCTCGTGTTATAAGAGGGGAATAAGTCAGTATTTGGCAACCTTTGAGGTGTTTTTAACGCTTGCAGGGAAGTAAAAGCGTACTTGGCAGGAAGGTCATAAAGTACGTCTGTTTATTTACTTTTATCTAAGTACCGTTGATCCTTTGGAAATGATTTTTAAGTGTTAAAAATAAGCCAGATATTAAAGAGAGACTGACCTTAGATGGTTCGTTTGCTAATTTTCCTTCTGTACGTCGTCCTCCACACCTAATCAATTCTATTCTAATCTATTTTTTCCAGGCTGTCTGAACTGCACTCGTATCACGGCTCTTGCAGATCGGCTCGGCTCTCTGGAGGCAAAGGTACCGTCTCACACGCGCCCGGACACCGTCTCAGGCCTGTGGCGGGTCGTTTTCCGGCCGCCCTTGAGCCGTGACCGCAGCGGCTCCGGAACTGACCTTGTTCTTGTATCGATTCGAGATTTTTGACACGGTCCCTGGCACCGTAAGCCCTGTGGTTGATTTTGGGGTCGCCCTCTGACACCAATAGGGGCTGGCCCGGGTCTGCGTGATGTAGACCAGGGGTGTCCCCATGATAGCCGAGTCTCTGAGAGAACTGGCTTGCTTCCTTTTGCGTTCTCATTCTTCGTTGTTAATGAAAATGGCTGTTTTGGGACGAAGCACAGAAAGGTGCGGTTTGAGAAAAGTCATCCTGGCAAGCAGAACGAGAGAAAAAAAAAACATAAGCCATCAATTTACCAGCAGCAACAATGACCGACGATGACGATAATAGCCGGGGCGAAAAATAGCCCTGATTGATGGGGTGGGGAATTGGGACGGTCGTCCTCCGTCCTCTGACACATGGTGTAATGCGGGGATTATTTTGCAACGATGGTTGCTATGTACTCTTCTCCGAGTATCATGTTTAACATGCTGACATGTTTCCTTTTGAAACCGCTCGTGTTTATTTGTGAGAAATTCTCGTCCTAATTCGATTCCTACGGCCGGGCCTCGATAGGGACCTCTGACGCTCAGCCCCGGAGATCCCGTCTCTTCACGGTCCGATTTGATTTGACGTTTTCGATCCGGGGGCCTCCAAGTTTGGTACGTTTGATACGATTCAAGCTGGCTCGGAGCCGGATGGACGTACGAGAGCAACTCTTTGTGTAAGCAAATCCTGATCAGAGTTTGTATCTCGTATATATTTGTATATTATTTAGTGATCTAGTAATCTGTTCCAAAACAGGTCCACCAAGAAACTGAGCTCTCAGACTTTTCGGAGACCCTTTTTTGGTCGTGACGCCGCCCCGGGGCCCGACCCGGTCAATGCGGACGCGTGCTTTGCCGTCCGGAAACATGATTTCGACAGAGACGGGATGTGGGAGTCCAAAAAATGGGTTGGATCAGGAATATATAGTTTAGAGGCGTCGCGTATCGGTCCTGATTTACAGCATCAGATTTTGATTCGGGACAGCATTGCTCCTGTAGTTACCCCCCCTGTACGTCCTTAGTCCTTTAGTCCTGCCGATGCTCTGGGTGGTTGCAGGGCTTTCGGGTGTTTTTGCCATGACTATTTTACAACCCCTCCCTCACAAACCTTTCTCTAAGCCTCTGTCTGTGTTTCTCAGGTTCAGCTCCTCTCAGCTCCCGCCTCCCGTAAGCACTCCCAGTCTAAGGGTGGAGGTGACACCGACTCCTCCCTGCTCCTGGGTGCTCCACCTGCCAAAGGCGCTCCGGGGGCACAGGGTCCTGCAGGTACAAAAGCTACGCCTTAATTCCAAATCTCTTCCCTAACACCCGCTCCGGTCTGGATTGAGCCTCGAAACTGCATTTGCCTTCAACCCAAATCCCACTGCGGGAGACAGAACGCCCCCCGGTGGTGTTTATCTGAGCTCACAGACGTCGAGGTTTTTGGGGGGGTGGGGGGGCTCTGTGTGGGAGTCTTGGCACCCTGAGATTCGGCGGGATTTCAGCAAGACGCCACCCCGGCCACTAATTGGACTAATTGAACAGACCCTCAGATTGCACCCTTAAATCATTTCTGTTTTTCATTCATATTTTGCTTCGCGGGTACACTTACGCTTTTACATCTCTGGGTTTGGACGGTCTGGTGTTTGGTATGTTCTCCGTACCTTTGGCTGTCCGTAAAGGGATCGCCTACTGTGAATCGCTCCCCAGGTGTAATGCGATCACGCGATAAACGACGCCGAACGATCCAGCTGCTCGAACACGAAGAAGGAAAGTCGAGCGCTGTCTGTCATGCACTTCCTCCCTCCCCTGGCGGGTGATTTTTATTTATTTTGATTTTTTTCGGAGCAGCTCCGGGGTGAATCCGGCCTGAGAAGGTAACGCAGAGCAGCTGCTGATAAATGTGGTCCAGATTACACGTTTCGATCTTAAAGAGTTTAACAAGAGACAAAACAGTTTCTTAGCTCACAGCAATAGCAGGAAATGTGATTAGAGGTGATGTTGTGCAGGCGAGCGATACATGGTGTGTGTGTGTGTGTGTGTGTGTGTGTGTGTGTGTGTTGCCTTGACGACACCCTGGCCTGTTACTAATATCCTTAGATCGAGCTTAGATGGACAACGAGCAGCAGAACAACGTAAGAGGTGTCCTTATTGATCAGAAAACTTAACTTTGACGTTGTGGAATTGATCTGTGTGTGTGTGTGTGTGTGTGTGTGTGTGTGTGTGTGTGTGTGTATCTCGCAGGACCACAGGGTGAACGCGGCAGGGACGGAATACCGGGTAAGGACGCCGTTCCTTACACTCACCTCAGTCTGTAGATAAAGGTGGATTCATGAATGACTTTGTGTCTCCAGGTAAAACAGGGTCACAAGGTCTGCCCGGGCCCAAGGGGGACGCGGGAGCGAGGGGGCCGTCGGGTGCCCCGGGGTCTCGTGGGACACCTGGACCTGCAGGTGAGACGATAAACAGGTCTATCTTATCCACGTAGGTAGTCATCGTTTATCCCGATCTGCTTTTACTGCAGGAACTAGAACTGTGCCTGAAATGCGGATTCGCGTCCCAATACTTTCGGTCCCGAGAGACTGGAGTAAATCATAGCCGCAGAAACGAAACGCACGCCGGCGTAGCGCGCGGCTCGGGGAAAACACGACCGACATCGCAGTGTTATTGTTATGATAAGAGCCTCTGGTGCCCGGTGCGTCTCTGGTCAGAGTCCTGGTTGGCTCACGACCCGGCCGAGGGCCCCTCCTGCTGGTTTGTGTTCTTTTTGGAGTGCGTATGAGATGTTTACACAATCCTCCCGTAGTTATTCCTTCCACATGGTCTGTGTTGGTGGAGCAGAGACAACGCCCGTTCCTGGGACGAGGGTCCTCTTGACGTACCCGTCCCATGTCCCAGTCCCCTGGACAAGCTAAAGGCGGGGTTAATGAGCGAACGGCCTGCTCGTCGTCTCTAAAGTGTCTAACCTTCTCTCATTCTTTCAGTCCCTTTGCGTTCTTTTTTGTTCACACCTCTCTTTTTGTTTGTTCTTAATCCCTTCGAGAGTTAGCCAAAACAAACCTAAGAACGCCTGGAGCGTCCGTGAGCCAGCATCTCACCCAGAAGCTTTATTCAAAACAGAAAGGATTAGCACTTAGAACCAGGCGTGGCATCCTGAACGATCCAGAGCGCCCACGGGGACAGAAAAGGGACCCAGAAGGTCTGGCACGAACATCTATAGAGCGACGCTGTCTCCTTTGTTTGAGCCACAAGTTTTGAGACATTTTCGAAATGAAAGAAATGCAATAAAAAACGTTTGAGGGTGAGCCCGCTCCTAAGACAAAGCAACAAAACAACGCATGTTTTAGCTCGTATTCCATTTGTCCTCTTGTCCTCTTAAACTCCGTCCAGAATCGGCGAAGCACATCAGACCAGGGTCGCCCAAACCCTGGCACCTTGGATGCTGCCGCGTAATAAAGCTGGCACGGAAAAGAGGGAACGTCTCCTGCCAGACTGATTAACGTCCAGCGTCCAATGAGCTTAGAGAAACAGAGGGAGATTTCCTGCCAAAATAAATAATCAGCGCCTGAACCGAAGAAAGAGGGGAGAGAGAGAGGAGTAAACTGTGAGAGGAGTAAACTGTGATATCACGAGAAGAGAAAGAGACGGAAACGTGAAGGGCGAGCGTGGAGCCACACACACACACACACACACACACACACAGTTCTGTGTTTAGTTTATTAGTGCTAATGTGCTGAGGCTTTTTAACACGGTTTATTTGAGTTTTTCTTTGCAAGAGCCGAGCGAGTCATTACACACTCATTGACTTTAATTACACACACACACACACACACACACACACACACGTTCTCACACTCTCACACACAGTCACACGCACACTTTGTTCTCTCTGTGCCGTCACTCGCTTTAACAGCCAGGTGTCAAAACACCACGTCTCTCTATATTTATTTGATTCGTTCCCTTTCTTTTCTTCTTGCTCTTCTTCTTTCTGTCCTTTTTTTCTCTTATTTATTCTCCTCTCTTTACTTCTTTTCCGTTATAATTCCCCATCCTTTCTTTTCCTCCATCTAATATTCTCCTCTCCTTTCTTTTCGGCCTTTTATATTGCTCTTTTTTTTACTTGATTTTCCTTTCCTTTCACTCTCCTCCCTTCTTTTTCTCTTTTCTGTTTTTATTCCTTCCCTTCTTTTATTCTGCTTCCCTTTCCCTTGCGTTTCTCTTCCGTTCTCCTTTTATAGCTCCTGTTCTTCTCAGATTCTCGCTTTATCCTCTCAGGTCCTTCGTTTTCTTCCTCGTTCCTCGTCTTCGTCTCTCCTTTTCACTCTGCTCCTCCTTTTTGTTTTACCCCTCTCCCCGTTTTTGCTCCCCTCGTCCCGTTCGCCCGTCTCTCAGGGTGAGTTGATAAAGAGAGTGAGATATAGAAGCTCATATTTCTTTGGGCCTCTTTGAGAAGAAGCAAGCTTTATAATTGTGTACTCATGAGAGACAGGGGCAGAGAATGGGTCTGGGGAGGGGTCCGGGGTCATAACAGGGGACGTGGTCTCTGGTTCCTGTTGTCTCACACTAATGAAGGCCTGCTTGTCCCTGCTTAAGCTGGCTGTCTGAAGTTAATTGTTAATTCTGCTCGTTTATTTCTCAGGTCCTCGGGGACCGCCCGGACATCCAGGAGAGAAGGGTTTACCTGGCCCTCCCGGTCCAGCTGGACCTCCCGGACCCCCTGGACCTCAATCTCCTGGACTTGAAGACAGTAAGACATCACTCAGCTCCGTGTAGTCCTTAAGGGTCGGGTTTAAAACGGCGTACTCGATTCAAAGCTTCGGAAAATAATAATCGTTCACTAAAGCCTGCGTGCCTCTGAGTGTCTGCGGCGCTTTTTCGTTTTTAATGGGACTTGAGGCGCATGGCGGACCTGTCAGGGTACTCACACACACCCCACCCTCTCCTCACTCCTTCTCCAGAGGTGTAAAAACGATCTTTCACTCCCCCACGTGAAAAATCCACGATCAGATTTCTCGCTGTCGGAGGTGTGAGGAGAGACGAGGTTGCAATACGGATCCAGATGGATTATAGGACGCAAACCCACCAAAACACACACACACACTCCTCACTGCTGGTGGTCTACATCTCGCGTGGGCCAAGCGTAGATCAGGTGGGTGTGAGAAGATCTCCGATCATCATCGTGGATCATCGCGGTTCATCTCCCTCCCAATCTGGTAGCTCCATAAGAGATAAGGTTTGGAGTCCCGGGGACGGATTAGAGGACGACAAGTGACGGGACGCTCCAGAAACGGAGCTGTGTGTCAGAGTGGGTTACTCAACCGGTTCCAGATGTGCAGAGGCTGGAACAGCAGGGTGGAGTGATGTCATGAGCATCTGTACACTCGTGTCTGCGTTTCAGGGTTTAACGGATAAGTCGGAGAATCACTGTGGAGCTTGTTATAGGAGTCAATATTTGTTTTAAATGTAACCGAAACGATTTTACCCGTAATCAGAAACACAATGAGTGTAAATCCATTTTTTAAATCCAAAAAGGCTTCTTTTTAGCCTCAACCCACGTTCTGCTATTCATGTCAGAGCAGCTCCACCTATAGGCGAGTACCGGTAATGACTCTAGCTGTGATCCTTGATCTTAGCGATCTGTATTTTAAGGATGTGCAGGTCCAGCCCAACCTGGAGGGCAGCTCTGGCCCGGCATGTGCCTCACACTGACCCTCTGTGACCGTATGAGCACAACTTACAACTTAGCTCACCAGATATGGGATACGAACTAGAACTAGAGAGGCTGAAACCCGGGCTGTGATCATAACGAGTTTTTATCGCCTCCGTACCTCATACCTCAGGGTCCCAGATCTGTCCGTTCTTCCAGGGCTACAGTTCCATCACTCGTTCTGCTTTCTCTGCAGGAGAGAAGAAGGACCTGCTGCTCTCGAACAGCTTTCCGGATCGCAAAGTATCCGCTCAGGGACCCCAGGGGCCACCGGGACCGACAGGTCAGTTCAGCACAGACATCCAGACATGACAATGATCCATGGCACCGATTTAAAAAAATGTTTTCATGTATACAAAGCTATCACGTTGTAAACATTCTTTGAAGCGTCTGGCCAGGTTTGGCCACCCAAGCGCCAGGGTCTTATTAGGCTATTTAAGCGTAATGATCATGTCGTAACACTGCTGCTTTAAACAGGAATAAAATAATCTGTACAGATTTGTCGATCCTTTTTCTGTAGCCTCTGAGCTGCCAGCTGAGAGTAAATAATGGCTTCTTAAGGTTCCCATGAGTCCCCCGTGCGCCGTAATTGTGTATAATCATGTCCATTCGAATGAAAGAACCAAACCGTGTGTGGGATTGCGAAACAATTTCTGTAACCAGCCTCAGGATAAAAGCGGTCCCACCCGTTTTCTCTTGCGGATTACGTACACACATATGTGGGTTTGTGTTATTTTCTGTACTCGAGATGAGTAAGAAAGCTCGTATTATATTCTCAAAGCTTTAATGCAGCGCTGTGATGGTGGAGCGTGACGTAAAGTCGAGTTGCTACGCCTTGCCAAGGGCTAAAACCAGCGTTGTGTTCCGTAAAGCTGAGAGCAATTGCGAGCCTCGTACGATGCCACCACTGGGGAGAGCCAGATGTTTGCCCTCACCGTGAACAAGAAGCAGGAGAAGTTCTCAAAGGGTCGGACTTGATCATGCAAAACTTTGTACACCCTTGTTATACAGTCGATTCCGGTTAATGGGACCACATCGGGACGGGATCGTTTTGGTCCTAATAACCGGCCGGTCCGATTAAACGAACATGCCCTATGTTAGAAGACGGGACGTGCTATGTAACATATTAAATGTTTATTAAACCTTT
>JAUZSU010010768.1:0-11150 GCA_034780255.1 Parotocinclus maculicauda
CATGTCGGCAAGTAGTGACTCAGGCGGCCGATGCTCTAGTCTTACTTCTCGTTTTTGGTGAGTATTCATCCGCTGAGAAAATACACTATTTACTGTAAATCCTAATATTTTATGATTTATAACATTCCTTTAATGTTAGAAATAATATTTTTAATATAATTTTTATAAATTCTGTGATTTTTAAATTTCAAAGTTCTGCAAAAAACCGCAAAACAGTGAAAATCCGCAATATATTTTTTCCATTAATATTTTTCGAAAACCTGCGATGCACCAAGTCTGCGAAAGGTGACCCGCTAAGTGGCGAGGGAACGCTGTATTCCGAATTAAATATCCCCTATTAATTGTGAGCAGTGTAAATGACCATGTGCACTGTACAGACAAAACACAGGTATTAGTATGGAGGTTGAATCCAGTTTTGCTGCCACAGCAGCCTTTGTTCTTCTAAGAAGACTTCTCACTAGATTTTGGAACATGTGAGGTCATAATGTTAGACAGTAAACCCTAACTTTTGGCGTTCCAGTGCATTTTCAATATGCCTGGTGGAGCTCAGGTCAAGGTTCTGTCCAAGCAATCCAAGTTTTTGTTGGCAAACCAATTTTCTCTTTACCTTTTAAGGACTGCAGAGCAGAAAATTGTAGAAGTGGCTTGTTGGAAGCAGAAACTTGTAAATGTGTCATATTGAGAGTCACTGAGGTATCCGTATGACCTCATACCTTGTCCATCTCTGGAGCATCCTGAGCAATATGCTTTATAGTATAAACGTTTACAGGTGAGTGTTACTAAAAGAGCATAGCTCAATAATTAAAAGAGGTGTATACAAACATTTGTCTACATCATGTACAATTTGCTTTTGTTATCTCATATGGGTATCTCTTTGTGCACTTTTAGGACTTGTTTGAAGAGCTGGTGATGTTTAAGGTCACGTTTATGCAGAAACAAGTTGAAATAACTTTCAAGCGGCACTGTATCTGCACTTCTTAGTGATAGAAGTGAGCATACTATAACTACTAACCCTATCAGACAGAGCTTCACAGTCAGAGGTAGACGTAGCAATACACATATGCACAGACACTCAATAAGGCTACAACACTAAGGCCAACTCTTACGCAGGGTGACTCAGAAGTCATAGGACACTTTGTTATTTCTGACACAAAATGGAAAATGACATATCTAAATACCTCAGAAACTAATGGGTAAGGAAGCCTATCTTTTCAGCTATGTCTAGAACATGGCCGCCATGTTGAAAGCTGCCATATTGGATAAAGGGCAAGTTTTTTTTCCAATGGAAAGGTGGACATGTAGCATATCAAGACCAGAATTGTCCCAGAAATCGACTGCTGCACTCAGATTTGCAATATCGCTTGTGGATCAAGAGACATTTCAAAACTCAGCTGCCATATCATGGCAACAGACTTCAACAACCGACACCCAGAAAGACCACAGCACTGTTGCATCCCTCATAGTCAAATTCTGACCGGGACTGTGGACGACAAGCCACGTAGTGTTTGTCCAAAGAATCCTTACTGACCAAGAAACCTCAACAATGGTTTTGGCAGCCTTTGTGAAAAGTTACCGACTCACCACGCAACATGTCCTGTGATTTTTGACTCACCCTGTGTAATAACGACATTCTGTAACTATGTTTTGTAAATTAGCTTCAAATTGTCAAAAATATAATAAACAACTTTTTCCTACTACCCCAAATGTAGTCAATTAAAAGCCATTTGAGGTTTTTTTTGCATTTGGATTGTACATCCTGCCTTTGTGTGCATCATATGGTGCATAGTTATTCTCTCTTTTTAATAACAATCTAGTTTATTGTACACTAAAGCCATGGGTATTGCTTTAAACCTGTAGTCGTTAATGAATAATGCACATTTTTAACAATGGAAGAAATGTTACGAATATAAAACCGACTGAGCTAGCTAGCTACCATTAGCAGTGCACTTGAATGAATGCAAGCACGTCATAGTTATGACTCAAGCATTAAATCCGACCTGCTGCAGAGCAGGGAGCATTAGGTCACACCATTATGATGACTCAAACCCGGACCTGGCCTCGATTGTGTTTCTTTTTTAGCATGGCTCTGAATACATGTTATGTACTGCAACACTTTGAGCTGTTCATCTTTTTGTTGTGGCTCCCAGAGAGTTTGGTCACTGACGCCGTTTCCTTATGATCATGGGCATGCTTTATAACCTCTCTGTGAAGAAAAAAAGATTAGTTAGAAAGGCATGCAGCTGCTTACAACATCAAACACAGCACAACAATGTTAGACAGTGGCTGAAAAAGTTTATCTGAAAGTTATCTGATATTAGATTTGTATGCCATGTCAAATCAAATAAAATGATGAAATCAAGAAATATTTATATATAACAGCAAACTACTGCACATGACATCACTGAGTCACCATTTACCCTTAATGCGTCGCAGGCACATGCAGTTTGAGCAGATCTGCTGCCCCCATGTGGTTGCAGAAGGCTAACGTTTGTTCTTAATTCTTTATTAAAGTCTTTGCTGAAAGCAGTATCTGCAGAGAGCTGGCCTTGATTCATTGCATTTAGCTCACAAACTGTTTGCATACCCCATTATTTAATGTTAAAGGTTATTTTAGTAAGCTATTTAGATCTTAAAATATTAATATCCAGGTAAAACCGAAATATTAATATGTCCAACAGAACAGAATATTAGTGGAAAGACTGTATATTTACATTTACGGCATTTAGCAGACATTAACTCATACAGTCTTACAATTCAAGCAGTCATGGGTTAAGAGCCTTGCTCAAGGACCCAACTGTGGCAGCTTGGCAGAGTTGGGAATTGAACCCTGTACCATCAGGTCCAGAGTCCAGTACCTTAACTGCTAGGCTACAGCTGTCCCTTGCATGTCCCCATACATCATGATGTCATCAGTTAAAAAAAGATTTTACCAGCTGCTTAGTCATAACATAAAATTAGAAGAGGTGCAGCATTTTACCAACAGATACCTACATTTGTGCAGTAAGCACAATTTGTGCACAGTATTACCCTGGAATAATAACTGCAACTCCAAATCAGACAAAAAGTTAAAAAAAAGCACCTAAAACAAAACATGTACAGAAGCGGTGTTGTCTTTTCTGTGCTCTGAGGCATCTGGGATGGATTATCACACAGTGACAGTGTGTATTGTGGTCAGACAAATCAGTATTCCAGATCTTTTTTTGAAAGGCAGTGTGCTCTGGACCAAACAAGAAAAGGACCATCCAGCCTTTTCAGTCCAAAATCCAGGATCTGTCATAATATTGGGTTGTGTTATTGCCCATGGCACTGGTCATTTTCATTTCTGTTACAGCAGCATTATTACCGAAAGTTTAGTGCAAAATGCTGCCTTCAAGACAAGATCTTTTCCAGGCACGTCTATGGATTTTAACAAGACAATGCAAAACCACAATAAAATACAAAGGCATGAAAAGGATACGGGTACTGGACTGGCCTACCGGCAGTCCTGACCCCAATAGACAGTAAGTGGAGAAGTCTGAAACGAAATATTGACAACACTACAACTACAACTGTAGTGTTGCACATCTTAAGATGTTTTTGCAGGAAGAAAGGGACAAAATAACACCACATCACTTGGTATCTTCTGTGCCAAAATACCTTTTAAGAAAAAACGGCAACATTAAGAAAATGCTTTACTGTGCCAACTTTTTTTGGAATGTGTTGCAGGCCTCAAATACAGGGACAGATGTTTATAATATAATTAAATGATGACCAGACAAAGACATGAGATATATTGGGTTCATACTGTCTGCAATGAAATAAAAGTCAAAACAAATGTAAGGAAGTAAGTATATGATTTTTATTTGCAATTTCCATACCGTCCCATTTTTTTCTGATTTGGGGTATCAATACAAATTATATTCACTTACCAGTTGAATTAAATCCAGGTCTACGACTCGAGTACTATACCAGTGTTAAATATTTATGTGTTTGACATTAAGGAAGTTTGTTTTTTATTGAATGCTCTCTAAGAGTATTATAGTTTTGCTGAACTCTTTTGATTGTTGCTTAATTTGGATGTGTCAATTCGCTCTCACTTTTTTTTAAACATTATGTTAGTTACTTACCGTGCTAAATGAAGCACTGCCTCAATGATGTTGGAACCCTCCTTTGTGCTCGTCTCACAGAAGAGGGAACCGTAGGTCTGTCAAGAGCAAACACACAAACCAAATAAATGCTATCCTTTGATTTCTGTCGAGATGTTCATCTCTAACACCAAGCACAAGATTATCCTGCGTTTTATAACTGGACTCAGCCCTACATCTAAATATAAACACTAAATCTTAGAGTTGATTAAAGCAGTTTTGATCTCATCAAGAAAATGGGTTATGACTACAATATGAAAATGAGATTAACTTCATTCATTTGAATACCTGATCAAACAAAAGGAAACTGGCTACCCCCAAAGGTTTCCACCGTATATGTCTAAAAAATAAACACTTAAATGAATTTGTACTGGTACATTTTTTCAAAACCTTTTTCATGACAGGATACATGATTTACTTTCACTTATTTTCTGGTCATGCTTAATAGATGCTTATCAGAAGTCATGACTATATAAAATATCTCATATGCAGCTGTAATGAGTTAAAAAGTTAAATTGTTTAGTTTTCTGTTTGTACATTGCACATTTTGTACACAACAATCTTTAATTTGCTAAAAAAAACATAGTTTGCATTAAAAAATTTGTTGTTCTATTTAATCAGGAAGTGCATTCTGATGAAGCTTATATTGTCCACTCCAGTGGAAAACCGTAATTATAAGGGCTTCATAAATAAATATATATACCGGTATATATAAATAAAAAAAAAATATATAAAACATTATATATATATATATATATATATTTTTTTTATATGAAGTGCACGTACATGCACATAGCAAAATAGTGTGATAAACACGCCAGTGGTTTTGATTTTTAACCCATTAAAAATCATGATCCCCATTTGGGGATCGGGTGCTTTAACTCGCCTACTGATGGGATGGATTAGGATGTAGGCGGACAGAAATAAAGTAAAAAATGTTCTGAAAAAAATTTGGCAGTTAATGGGTTAAACTGTAAATTCACACAGATCAATTTAAATAATATCAATATACGGAAAAAAACTTCTATAGAGCTTAATATTCGGAAATAACAAAGCTTTACCAATCATATTACAACCAGAAATAAAGTGTAAAAAAAATGAAATATCAAAATGATACAAACAAATTAATCAGAATTGTCTTACTTCAAGCAACGTTCTAGAAAACAAAAAGTCAAACATTCCCATTCTGCTTTACTCAATATGTCTTAAATTTCTGATCACTCCTGGAGTAGATAAAGCCCAAATGATAAAGCAGCCAGCTTTAATTAAAGCAAATTGTGGGGCCACCTCCAAAATGACCTGAATAATTACTTTCCACACAGTCCACTCTTTGATCTTCTGTTATGAATTAACCAATAGCAGCATCATGAAATTCGCAGCAGAAGATGCGTTTTCTCTGTTAAGATTAACAATTTTCAGTCAAGTCACTGTAACATATTAAGGATTTTAATACCAAAGTAATCCAAATCAAAACCTTGGTGATCCAGCTGTCACTCCCTACTTATGCTGAACATTAAATGGAGCTGTAAGTCTTCTTAAAGCTCCCTACAAGCCCTATACAATTTTTGAACCCTCCAGCTATTAAATAAATGGGAATTAAATATAACAAATGATAGATTCTTTAAAATAAACATTATAATTACTCAATATAACAAAATAGCTGTTAGTCTTCTATGAAGGCCTAGAGGGCCCTTAGGGTTCCCCTCTGGTCTATTCCGTGACTATATATTGCTTTTAAAAAGAAAAAAAAACGAAATATACTAAATATAAGCAAATATGCTTGTGACTAATTTATTTAGCATTATTCATTTGAAAGCACTAGTTCTATTTTACAGTCACTACAGTAAATCTTCTCACCATGGCCAGTCTCTCTCCACAGCTGGTAGAGATGCATGAGATACCATCTTGACAAACTTGCTGCCGCAGATCTGTCTTATTCCCTACCATCATAATAGGGATTTCATCCTCAGAAACATCCTGGTGAAAAGGGGAGCTTAAATCAACACTGTATGCAGAGAACATTATACATAATAAGAATACTATTGACTATAGACTATTGTTGCTGCTTTAAAACCACTGAAGCCAAAACTGAAGCCAAAAATGAGAAAACTGGCAAACATGGAAAAATTACCCGTATTATGTCGATCCACTCACGGACATTCAGAAAGCTCCTCTCACACGTCACGTCATACAACAGCAAAACACCATCTGCTCGCCTGAAGTAAGATTTTGCAATGCTTCTGAATCTGCAGAAAAGAAATGAGCCTAATAAGAATTCTGTGTAACACCCTATAAGCCAACAAGGCATTTGGGACAGTCAGAACACACACTGCTTAAACAAATGTTTTAAGAGAACTATATAATTTTTTACAGAAGGCTTACAGGATGAGTTCTTGCTTCAGGTTACAAAATACAGACAGGGGTAAAGGTAGTCAGCATTGGGCCACTAAAACTTTTAGTGGAGGTAAACAGTACCGGAAAGAGGGGAGAGTAGGTGCCACATTAAAAAGAAGTTATGGTCAGACTTTCAGCAATAAACACATCCAGTACCGTCATCTACTTATCAAGTGCTAAACTGTTCTTTGCTTCTGAACCGTCTGTGTTGTGTTTTGATCTTTGCTACATGGAGCCCAGATTCCCGTGCAAGTTAATGTTATCACTAGGTTCCCGTGCTCCAGCTGACTGATATCCAGCGTTATGGGATTTGGCAGGCAGGCAGTTGTTACAAAATCTCCCAAATAAAATGTGTAGTAGACTAAGTTGGGACATTTCATGATATTCTGCTTTATTGGAACAACTATAGCATGAGACTACAAAGCACACAGCAGTGATCTCACTCCACAAACAACACATCAGACCAGATCCCACGAGAGAATTAAGCAAACAGGTCTATGGAAACAAAAGAAAAGAAGAAGCAAACTGGCACAAAAAAATCCACCTATAATAATAATGTTAGAGTGACCACTTGCACAGTTAAAAAAAGAATAATAACAACATTATTATTATTATTATTATTATTATTATTACTGTTATAATTATTATTATTATTAGAAGTAGTAGTAGTAGTAGTAGTATTAATAATAATAATAATAATAATAACAGTAGTAATAATAATAATAATTATAACAATAATATTACTATTGTTATCATTATTGTTATCATTATTATTATTATTATTATTATTATTATTAGTGGTAGTAGTAATAAGAATAGTAAGAATAATAATATTATTTTTTTTATTACTACTATTATTATTAGTATTAATAATACTAATAGTAGTAGTAATAATAATGATAATAATAATAATAATAATAATAATAATAATAATAATAATAATAATATTAACAATTATAATATTAACAATAATAATAATAATGCACATTTTACACGTGTTTAAAATACAACCACATATATTTTATTTAATATTATATTATAGTATTATATTACATATATTATGTTAAAAGGACCTAGGCTGCTCCACCCTGGGATTGAACACACAACCTTAGTTCTGTGAGGCAGCAGTGCTACCCAAAAAGCCACCCTTTATTTTTGTTAAGGCGAGGTGAACAGTATGAAGCAAAGAAGCTTGTGTGTAGCACAGCAAGAATTTAACTACACCCTGACTACACATGAATTTGAACGACTGTCTAATGTAAAGAAATTGTTATTATTATTAATATTTCAGGCTATAGGATCATGCTTCGCCTTCTCACCTCTCCTGACCTGCTGTATCCCAAAGCTGCAGCACTGTTGGTACTCCATCCACCACAAGAGTCTTCATTTGGAAATCAACACCTTAATAAAAATGAGGCTACATGTAATGGTTCGACTGTTTATAATCAGCTTTGTCAGCACATTTTGCAAGAAGGTATGTGACCAGTAAGTGTATATCGTCACTGTAACTCATTCATATATTTACTGTTCTTACCTAGAGTGGCGCTGGTGGTACCTTTAAACTCATTTCTGCAGAGACGAAGGAGGAAGCTGGACTTGCCTACGGCAGCATCACCGGCTAACACGATCTTGTACGTTTTCTCAGATCCCTGCAAAGTCACTGCTGACTCATCCTTCTCTTTCTGTATAAAAATAATTCAACTTAAACAATACATCTTACTTCCAATGTTTTTCACTCTTTAGGTAACTTAGTGTTGTCTTACAGCGCTGATGAAAAAGACAATTCTACATCAAAAATATCTAAGGCTATGTTCACACAGCAGGTAAAAGTGTTATCTTTGGGCAGTGTGAATGGGAAAAAAAACATGAATAAGTATGCAATACGGCGCAATTCATGCGACTTTTACACCAATTCAACTTAACATTCGTCATGAATGTGCGCCTGTTATTGTCGACTTCAGGTGTGGAACAAAGTTGCTCACAATTCAAATTCAAGCTCCTGAACCAATTTTCTAGGTGCAAGCAATGAAAACCGGTAGATTTTTTTAACATAAGACATTTAAAAAAGTTAAAAAACCTAACAGAAATAACCATAAACAGGTTATTGTTACAATAGGAATGAAGACCCAGGGTTGCGGGAACTGGGGAACGAACGACGTTAATAATAATAAGGGAGGAAACACAAAAGGTAGAGCAAAAGGCTCTCCAAGGTACAAAATTAAAAGTGGAAAAGCGCAGCTGGATTGCGTTCCAAATGGGAGCAATACTCACAGCTGGCTAGAGCACAAACCAATTGCGGAAGGCGCCAAAGCGCCAGAGAAGGCGCCAATTTGGGACACTTCCCAAACACAGTGGCGCAGAGGAGCTATTGAACGCCAGGGGGCGAGCTGCATGAAGAAGCCGGATCGGGGCGCGTACCAAATCGAGTCGCTCATCCGACCGCAGTGAGACTCGGCTTACCAACCGACGTAGGACGGGGGACAGAAACCCTGATTCTGTCCCTGAACCACTAAATACCTCGGGGGTTTCCCCCTAATGCGTCCGTCGGCACTATAAGCCCCAGGACGTTACTGGCTGGCCGTAAATGATCGCTTACAAAATCACGTAGCAAGCAGAAGACCGAGCGTACTGAGTGTGACGACATGACAATGAACAGGACTAAGGCTCGTCCTTAAGTAACGGGAGCTCCAGGTGTTCGTCCTCATGTCATCACCGGACGCTCTGTAATGGCTACCGGAGAGAGCCGCGAGCAGACCAGGAGCCTGAGGTAAGCCTCGTAACAGTTATATAACATAAACATAAGAAAAATGTATTCGCTTCAGAAATAACCAACTGAAAAACGTTGCCTTTTTACTTCCAAAGAATAACAATTTGTATTAATGTGTCCTTTTCTTGTATATAAATTTAAAGAAAGCAATTAAAAGAAATCATAGGACTTTCGAATGGCTGTGGAGGCAGAATATCCAGATCCAGTTAATTGTTGATCTCAACACAACACAAATAGTGTTGCTCTTTAACACACACGCACATCAGTTGTTCAGATGAATGTCAGTTATTAGTCATATTGTCTTTGCCAACTTTGCCTGCTGTGTAAATGTAGCCTAATTTCCATGACATAAAATAATGATTGTATTTACAGTATGAAGTTGTTTGTTTTTTGTATTTAAGGTTAGTTATACCTCTGTGAGGATGGCTGAAAGGCATTTCTTCCCAGAAGCAGTCACTTCTATTGCGTTGTCTTGTTCAGGTGGAGACAAGTTCAATATGACGTCACCAGCTGATCCACACACCGCCTCCTCCTGCACTTCTGCTACCTTGGAACACACAACAGGTCAGCACAATGGTTCGGCCTGATCGGCTGAGACTGGCCTGCTGTGTCTCCATGTCAGATATTATTGAAACAGCTTAAGATGTGGGATTGATTACAGTGATGTGGGTGGTCATGTAGCCATTGCAATTGAGAGAGGGGACAAAGGTTGTGGAGAAATTCAGGAAAATAATCAAATTACTAGCCAATAAAATGTCTTTTTCTTATAAACCTCCCACGCTCTGTAACAAGCTTCCTAGTGCAGTTTGGAACACATTTTCAAATTTCAATCCAGACTGAAAATGTTACTTCTTTGCACAAGCATTTGGCGAATCTAAGACTAATTGCAAATCAGTAAATTATGTACTTGAGTAGCTGAGATTTGAGTCCCAATCTCTGGTAACTAAAAAAAATCATATCGTCCATAAAGACAACAAATCACCCCTGACAAGTGATGGATTTTCAGAAGTTCATCTTGTGTCTTCTCTCACCTCTGTGTCCGAGGTGTCTCCAGAACAGCTGATGGTCGTATTGACCGTGTGAGCTGTGCTCTTGTCTGTGCTATCATGGTCTGAGTCATAACCAATGTTGGAGCGCAAGGTTGACATGCCGCTGTCAACACAACTCTCATCCAGACTGTCCACCTCACAGCTGCTGAGTCTGCGCATGGGGTCACATAATGCCAGGGCCAATGACTCGCAGCTCTGTGTGTGCATACTCAGTTGCTCCATCTCATCATCCAGACAGACTCTGAAGTACCTGCACAGTCAAAGACAGGCACATGGTAACATGCTTTGGTGATGGTACGTAGGCATCACACACACAGTAAGATGGTTAAACACTGGGTGGTTTATTAGACATGCCTTCTTGTTATACTTTGGCTATTTACAGACATATACCAGCCCTTCATAAGTACCTTAGAATGCTTTTGGCTTGATATCTTTAGTTAATGCATAATTAAAGTGTCCATAATGTGACAATGAGGTGCTTAACAACCAGTGACCAGCAATAGGACCACCCCTGACTATTCACTTTTAACAGTGTTGCACATATTAGCATGTCAGGTGCCCAAAATGAAAATATTACAAAGTAATTTTTGTTGTTGCATTTTAAACAGAACTGCTGAATAGGCTTAATGTAAATGTTACATCCATACAAAATATATACAGACGATTCCGGTTAATGGGACAACATAGGGATGCGATTATTTTGGTCCTAATAACCAGCTGGTCCGATTAAACGAACATACCCTATGTTACAATACGGGACGTGCTATGTAACATATTAAATGTTTATTAAACCTTTATTGTACGATTTACACGTAT
>JAUZSU010010779.1:0-11149 GCA_034780255.1 Parotocinclus maculicauda
AACATTTAATATGTTACATAGCACGTCCCGTCTTCTAACATAGGGCATGTTCGTTTAATCGGACCAGCTGGTTATTATTAGGACCAAAACGATCCCGTCCCGATGTGGTCCCATTAACCAGAATCGACAGCACATAGAAATATACTAAATGATAGTACAATAATTAAGTTGATTGATGTTTCTGAGCGTTTAGGTCTGAACGCAGGGGGTAGAGGAAGCCGTTCTGATATTGGCGAGGAATTTCTTGGATTTTTAGCTTTGATTTCAGGTGTAACAATCGGCGTATCTCCAGGAAAACACGGCTCCTGCCGTAAAAAAGCTTATCCGCCCCGGATTTTTCTCTTTGCTCACTCAGAAGCGTCCTGGTACCAAACAGAACCTCTTCAGATAAGGAATCCGAGCGGAAACAACACACATCAGAGGAGCCGCGATAAAAACAATCTGATCCCAATCTTATCACCAAGGGTTAGCGCAGGAAAAGGCGCCGCTCGGTTTAACGTCGTACGGAACGCCGATTAGATCCAAATCAGAAAGATTCAATAAAAAAAACCCACACAAATCTGTTTATTTATCACGGGGAACTGAGGGACACGACGTCCTGAAACCGAACGGATACGAAACGTGTAATAATGTGTTCTTACAAATCAAACCATGTTCATTTCTTTAAATCTTTTAATAAATAACAATAAATACTGTGCTCTTTGTAGAAATTTGTTCTTTCTGACCTTTAATCGTTCGTTTCTTTTATTCCCATGTTTGTTTGGGGTTTTTTTCTTTCTTCCTTTCCACTTTTTTGTCCATTTCTTATTTTTCCTCCACGTTTTCATTTCACTGCTTTCTGTTTTGTTTTTTGTTTTTTGTAAATTTCATTTCCATCCTGCTAATTTCTGTCCCTATTCCTTTATCTACATTTCTTTTTTTTTCCCAAATATTTTTTGTACAATCACAAAATACCATATACGTGTTCCACTTTTTTTTTAACAGAACAAAAAGAGAAAAAAATATATATATACATACAAATATATACACTTTATCTACATTTCTAATGACTTTTTATTTTTTCTTTCTCCTTTTCTTTTTCATTCTTACCTTTTTCCGTACATTTTTTTTCCACAATTTTTTTTTTTTACCACCTTCTCCTGCTTCCCATTCCTTCTCTTTCTTTCTATTCTTTTTTCCAACGGAACGATCAAACAATCTTTAATTATTCTCACACTTCAGTCATGTCGTTTTTAGTTATTTTCAACTAACGCTTTAATAAAAGACTGTAAAAGTCAAAAATGCTCGCTTTTTAAAAAATCTTTTCTCTCTCTCTCTTACATTTTCCCAGTACAGGAGTCCTGGAGAACACAGGGTTCGAGCCAAATCCAGGGTTGCCAGATCATCCCAAATCCTTCATCTCTTAATCTCAGCATGTCTGCGTTAGAATCAGTGAATCATTTGGTCCTGAATCGTTTGAATCGTTAATCTTAATAAACAAATCTTGAGGTTTATTGAAGCCGAGCCGTAGAGTTAAATAAATCAAGTCCATATTTAGGATTATTATAAAAATTCTATTCGACGTTTCAGACCGATCAAGCCGTTTGTGGAATTGAAACAAGACCCGAATCGCCGAATCACATGACTGAAATAACTTAAGGGAACGTTTTCAGAAGCTCCTCGGCTGTAATTGCAGGCTGGTTAAGAAAACAACGTTGTTAAAGGCTGACCTACCGAAGGCCCTGTTCGGCCGTTTGGAGGAATTTAAGGGCTGCTAAAGACGGACGACCACAGACGGGGTCCAATTTAAAATCTGGGCCAGCCAACCCAGCAATTTGATCCCGTCACGCCCTGAAGCGCTCAGCGTTCCCCGGTGCACGTTCTTATTTTGTACCCTCTGTTCCTCCGGCTCTTAATTCCTGCGACCGAATTCTCGTTCCCATCGCCGTGGAGAAACAAAAAACTTCCCTCCCGAGGAAACTCAGCTGAACCCGAATCCCTTCCCTCTGCCCTCGAGGTCACATATGGAGCTCTGCTCGGGTTTATTTTAAACCCAAAACCTCAGAGAAGTTCCCTGAGCTGACAGGCTCGGAGTCAGAGTCGTGATTCGAACCCTTTGTTTTGGGGTTCACTGCCTGGGGATCATGATCGCTGCTTAACCTTCTGGTGTGAGTTTTAATAACATCGTTCTATTGTGTTAGGAAATGGATCACATTTACCTGAACCTGTTCCCATCAGGAGGTGCATGAACTAAAAACGAACCTCTGCAGGGCTTCATTCAGGCCATGAAGATCACCTTTAGGATTTGGAACAAGTATCCATTATTTAAACCCCTTACTTCACCATCTAAGACACTTCCCAGAACGAGCTAGGCTATAGCCAAAAGTATTGGGACACCTCTCTCTCTCTCTCTTAAGTTCCGAATTTCCCTTCCTGAGGATCTGAAGAGGAACATCTAGGATCCCCACGGCTTTCTGCGTGAGACATTACTGCCCAATCAGAGGTATCACCCAAAACAAGACATGGAACACCTGCTCGGAGGCGTCTGGATACATTCCTTCTCCGCTTACAGTGATTGTGCCTCCTCATAAAGCCATCACTGTCACGAGGGGTCTGAAGAAGCGACGATCCCCTCCAGCAGGAACCCGAGCAGGAGGGAGGGGGAAATCTGAGAACCAAACCCAAAACCACGAAGGAAAACATCTCGTACACGATACACGAATTGGGTACAGAAGTCAGAACGAAGCGACAGAGCTTAATCACACCATGCAGGTTTAATCCAATCAGCTTTCTGCTCAACAGTCCAATAAATAATCCATACAGAAATAAACTATAGCGTTATTAGCACTCTTTAGAGGATGGTTTCTCAGTTTTCTCTCCATTTACGACAATTTTATTCTTATTACTATTATTATTTTGATTTTTTTACACTGTTTGTATATCGTAAATCCCAAAATGCACATCTAATTATTAGTATTCCTATTATTTTGTCATTATTACTAATATTAATATTCTTATTCTCATTACTATTACTAATGACTTCCATAATGATCACTGTTTTTAATATTATTATTTTTAATTAAACAAATAGTAGTATTTCTATCACTATTTTTTATTGTTATTACTATTTTTATATTATGTTATTATATTATTCTTATTATTACTATCTACTACTTTTATTACTATTTTTATTTTTGCTATTATTAATATAATATTACTACTATTTAACGAATAATAATTCATATTTGTATTAGTGTTACTGTATTATTACTATTTCTTTAAATATTTCTGATAATTATTAAATTATTATAATTATTACAAATATTAATTATTATTATTATTATTATTATTATTATTAATAATAATAATATTATTATTATCACATATTATTATATGTGTATAGATATATGTATATATATTATTATTGCTACTTCTATCAATATTTATGATCATTATTAAATGATTATCATTTCTATAAATATTTATTATTGTTATTATTATTATTATTATTATTATTATTATTATTATTATTATTATTATCACATATTATTATATGTGTATAGATATATGTATATATATTATTATTGCTATTTCTATCAATATTTATGATCATTATTAAATGATTATCATTTCTATAAATATTTATTATTTTTATATTATTTTATATTATTTATATTATTATTATTATTATTATTATTATTATTATTATTATATTAATAAATATATATTATTATTATTATTACAATTTCTCTCTATATATCTAAAAATTGTAGATAGATTATTATTTTAGATATTTTATATAATACATATTATTGCTATTCCTATAAATATTCATTATTATTATTATTATTATTATTATTATTATATTAATGAGTATGTATTATTATTACAATCTCTCTCTCTCTCTCTCTCTCTCTCTCTCTCTCTCTCTCTATATATATATATATATATATATAATTTTTTATTGCTATTCCTATAAATATTTATTAATATTATTATTATTACTATATTAATAAATATGTATTATTATTATTATTATTATTATTATTTATTTATTTATATCTCGCTGTTTCAATATTATATATTATAAATTCAATATATATATTTTATATTTTAATATATAAAATAACATATTACATATTATAAAATTCTAATAATATTATAAACTATTATATTATATTATATATTATAAACTATATATATATATATATATATTTTTTTTTTATTATTTCTATTCCTATAAATATATATTAATATTATTATAAACATTTCTACCTTTTTCTATTATTATAATATATTTCTAACAATATTTTTCTATATATATCACTATTAATCTTTTTAATTTACAATAATAAAATTTTAGAGTTTGTAAGCTGAATATTCAAAAAATCGCTGTAAAAATCGGGTATAAATACCTGGAGGATTCACGGACTGAGAAGAGGTGGTACAGTAAAGGGTTACGCTTACGTTTATATGAACTGTATGGATGTTTTATTAACTGTAAATAAACTGTCGATATTTGACAGATTTCAATCCCGGAGCTTTAGAGCTGAACAGTTCCTCACATCCACTGGGTTCTGTATAAACATCAGGGTGAGGGGGTGGAGGAACTTTTTCCTCGCTCTGGCTACAGCTGGAACTCGTCAGTATCCCCGCCGTCTCCCATGCCGCCGACGCAGAGTCCAATTTAGCTGCTGCTGCTGTCAGAGTTTGTTTCCTGCATTAACATTCGCTTTATAGGCAGAGGTGGACGGAACCATCGGTGCTACATGTGCTCCTTATGTAATGTTTTAGCTTTAATTGGAGGAACCTTTCAGTTTCGCTCGAGTACCCTCGTAGCAAACAGATCTATTTTTACTACATGGCCACAAAAAGATTTTTTACTTCTTACTTCTTACTCCTGAATCAGGATTCTTCAGATGGTAGAACTTCTCCTAGAACTGGCAGCAGCACGTGGCAGGTCCAGGTCAATCCCAGAAGGAACACTGAGAAGAACCAGGCCCAAATCTGGAACCAATCGTCCTCTGGGAGAGACTGGACGCAATGAATCTCTCACAGAGTCTGCAGGGAATCAGAATCAGAGGGTAAATGGGCCTGGATTTGGGGGAGACGTTTCTGTTTTTAATCTCGCCCCCTGTGTATGGAAAGTGGGGTAATTAGTGTCCTCCTACGTGGGCTTTGATCTGTCCGTACATTATACGTGTCCTGGAGAGAACGCACTGGTCCTTAGCTTCATCGACCGATACGAGACCATGACTGTAAGTGAGATACTTTTGGAAATAAACTGTAAGAGAGCGTGGTGAATAATTATTAACTTAAAAACCAGGTGAGGGATTTAGGGATTTTGGGACCCTGCTTCAGTCAGGATTGCTTATTATAATATTTATTTTTGACTTTAAACCGAATCTAATCATTAGAAACCTAAAGGGGGCGGGCGGTGCGGGGCGAGAGTCTGTGAGGGTGGAATTTGATTCTAATCAGGAGCAGATTTAAATGTAATCCCCCCTGACTTCTGTTTTCTCCCAAACACCGGCGCGTCTGATGTGGAGGACGCGGACTCGACCTAATTAGCCTATTTACTTAAGAGAGGGAGAAAATAAAGTCGAACGATCGCATTAAAATTCAGGAGGTTCAGAAAAGCCCATTTGGATGCAGAGGCCGGGCAATTAAGGTAGGACGGGGCGGAGATAAACGCACTTCAGATGTTTTCAGGCCGTGTTACGATGAGAAAAACACGTTAATAAGAGTGAAAACACGGACGGTAAGAGTTTTAAAAGGGGAATCGGGCTGCAAGGTCGAGCTTGGCAGTGCGCTTTTCCTCCCCTGTGATTGTTACGCATCGTTTCACACGAGCAGCCTGGAGAGTAAAAACTCGTACCCGCTAAACAACACAAAACAAAACAAACCTCAAAAAGGAAAACGTAGTCTTTGCTCGGGCTGCTTCTGCATTATTGTGGGCTCACAAACTTTCGACTGGATCCAAATTCAGCTCCGGACTTTCATCTGCCCACCTCACTCACCAACCAGGGGCGTTGGCCGGGCATCCGGGGCAGACCACGGCTCATTGTTGGGTGGTCTGGACAGAGGTTCCTTAGTTATAAATAGCGGCTCTGAATGAAAATGCTGATTTGTGCAGCTTGCAAGAAAAATATATATATTATTTAAACAATAATATCTCCAGCGCCAAGAAAAACAAGCCAGACTTTAGAAAGGACAGCGAGAAAGAGTGAGAGAATCTTACAGCATTCTTTCATAACATTACTACTGGACTAAGGTCCGGACCTTGAATGGCCCTTCCCAAAACGTAAAATTTATTCTTCTTTGTCCATTCTCTCGATATTTCAGTCGCATTTGCCTTTCCAATTCGTCCGTCTTGGCCCAGATGGAGCAAAACAGCAAACGATGAGACTACCACCACCATGTTTCACATCCTGGAGACGTTTCTTATCCTGAAATACCTTTGTCAAAATTAAAACTTCGTTTAAACTCAAATGCTTTTTGGAATCACTCAGTTACCATTTAATCTATTTATTTCTATTTAATCTTGTATCTTGTATAGGAAATAGTTTTATTTTTTATTTTATCACACTCTCTTTTGTAATTCCACCCGTCATAAACGTACGTCTGTTCTTTAATCCTTAAACATTCAGGCTGCCCAAGGAGGTCCCTGTTTGGGTCTTGGTCCTCCCAACGTTTCCTCCCTACACAGTTTGGAGAGTTTTTCCTTGCCACTGTCGCTCAGGCTTAGATATATTTGTAGAGACAATGCTCTATACGTCAGTTTAACTTGACTAGACTTGGACTCATGAACGTTAGAAGACGTGAGAGAGCTTTAGTTGCTTAGAAGTTATCCTCTTAGATTTCCTCTATTCGGTCTCCAAGCTGTCTGACCGTGGATTGGTGGAATCCAAGACTTTAGAGACGGTTCTGAACCTTTTCCAGCCCCGGAATTGTCCTTTCTGTATGCACTCGAGACTTTGTAAGATCCCCGTTCTTTAAATACAGCAGGGCGTCCAGTCCGGGTACGGGAAATTTTGCAAACCGCCTGCTTAAAATGAGAATCTGCACGTTCAGGAGGGGTCGACCAGAACGAGCAGACCAGGGGCGGAGCACGGCTCGACAAAACAACAAACTTATTGCAAATGAGGAATGTTTTCTGGAGCGCTGTCACTTCCTAAGCCCAGGAGATCAGATCGAGTGAAGAGGCGGCGGGATTATTAGACGCGAATCTCACCCCGCCTGTCAGGTTAGAGCTGCGAATGCGGACGCAGAACGTGTCATTATAATTATAAAAAGTTCACAGCGTGCCGGGAGAGATCAGGATGCAGCTCGTTACAGTTCATAACGAGCGATATTTGGGCGGTATAAGGCAGACACAGGCACCCATTTTAGGAATGCTAAAGCTATTACCACGTTGTAACTTTCTCACTTTTCATTCTCACTTCTCAACCCTTAAAAGATGGCACGTCCTGGCACCGAGGACGCCAAGCGATGAAGCGTTTCAGGCTGTTTTGTCCCACATGCCTCCGAGCTCAGAGAGGTTTTAATTAGATGCCAAGCCCCCAAAATAAAGATAACAAGAGAACAGGCTCCCATAACGCCAATATTCACTATCCAAACCCCTTTGTATAACGAGATGCATACGTCGAGCGTAGTCGGTGTGATGCGTTTCAATTTGAAGGACCTGGCAACCGAGGTTCTTGCATTGAGAAGGATTTTTTTGTCAGTAAATAAATCTCCGTTCCAGGCCGAGGTTCTGCCCTGCCCTGACGCATCGTTGTTGTTATTGTGGCAAACGTCTGACGTGGATAAGCGCCGCTTCTGAGTCACATCCCAAAATATTAATCAGATACGGACTGAACAAACGTGGCCCAAATTCGACGGGGATAAAAACAAGAGCCCGTGTGGTTTGCACTTGTTTAGACTGAATCCAAATTGCCCTCCTGTCTGAACAGAACCTGACTCATTGGCACGACTGGCTAAAGCAGGTACAAGTGCCCATTATACTTTTTCCAGAGGAGCGGGCGATGACAAATCCGTTCGCCAGGTCGCAGTAACCCGTTCCTGTTACCAGCCGGTACAATCCAACTCCTACTCGGTCTTAAAACTACATAAATCAAATTCAGATTCACCGTTTGGTACAAAGTCGTTGTAAGAAAGGGGCACGCCTGGCACCAAGCCCGGCACAGACCATAACCTGTATGAAGCAAAACACCCTAGATGTTCCTGTGCCAGTAACCGAAAGCTGGGCATCAAAGCTGTCGTAACGGTTGGCACCGACCGCCCCGCCTCTGGTAAGGTTTAGGTCAGGTGGCATCCCAAACAGCTACCTGTCACTCTTTGTAGGTTCAAGAGCTGAGTCTGTGGTCACGGCACAGACCAGGGGTGCCCCCGTGATAGCCGAGTGGAGCACTAGTGCCGAGCTAGCCTTGTTCTGATCCAGTCTCTGGCAAGGCAAGCCATGTTTAAGTTAAAGAATAACGATTTCCATAACTTTTGTGAACCCTAAAGTCCAGAAGCGGAGTTTCCTGGCAGCACTAAGCCCAAAATATGTGGATGCAACTTCCATCTCGCCAAATGGTCTCAAGTTTCTCCTCGGTCAGGGATCCTGAGGAAAAACGGCCAAGGTTTTTAACGCTTGGACTGTCTGGATTTGGGACCAGACCCAGGAGATATGTGGACTGCTTTATTGTGGACCCATTCAGGTCCCACTACTGCTGGGTCCGGGCTCGAATCCAGACAGTCCAAGCCTTAAACCTTGGCCCTCGTTTGCATCAGGTGCCAAAACAGTAAACAGAAAGGCGCCGAATTTCTTCTGAACGTTATTCAGATGTTCTCAGAAGAAGAAGGGCTCAGCAAGGCTTTCCTCCTAACCTGATAAGCTCGTCTTTGTCTCGTGGACTTGTGACAATAAGCTGAAATTTCTGATGCTCCTCTGTGGATATCGTACATCTGCAGGAGGCCGCCCTCAGGTTTTCGTCGTCGTTTCCAGCCCCTTATCTTCTCGCTCCTCCGTGCTTTGTCCTCTCCTTCTGCCAGCACGCGATTCCACCAGCCATTAACGAGCCCTAACCCCTAGACCAAAGGGTTTATATGAGAGATAAACAGAAATTTGGTTCATCGCCCTTACAAACAAATTTGGTCTGTAGAGTAAAAACGGATTCTTAAAAACGGGCTTCAGGGAGTCACGGCTCGACTGAGGAGCAACGACGCTGAAGATCTGTTTTTCCCATCAATCAAAATGAAGGAACTGATCTTGTAGCTGGTTTGGATTTTAGGGATCAGTCAGAAATATTACGGGACGCTTATACAGCATCAGCAGCTCCTTACTTTCTTTCTTTCTGATTTTCGCTGGTGTTTAAACTCGCCGTCTATCATTAAACACCGCCCCCGGCCGATCAAAGCTTCGTTCATGTAACTGTTAAGTCCGGATTTTAATCTTAAACCCGACCCGAGCTGCTTATGATCTACAAACTATAACAATTTAATCAAATTTTCCTGTCTTTTGGTTCGAACCTCGGGATTCTCACTCTGATTTTCTTCTGTTATTAGAATAGTGACTCCAGTTTAAAATCAGACTCGTTTTATTTACTAAATAACAAACTTTTTTTTAAATTAAATAACCCTAATCTGTACATAAACGCTAAATATGCATCTGTTTGATCCCTTCGGGACCTGAAACATCGGTGTAATGCGGCCGAACCGAACGTGTAAACACACAGTTTTCGATGATCTTTAACTCTGGCTTGAAGTGGGTCTGAGTGAGTTATGGACGAGAGCGGGATTGAACAGCTGGAGCAGATGTTTTGGGCTCCTCCGACCGAGCTGCTGTGTTTGTAAGAGGTCGGAGCGGCTTTTCCGGTGTTTCCAGTGTTTTGTTTGCTGCCAGCTGTGTTTTTGCTCGTATGAGGGTCAAGCGGCGACTCCTCGCACGACAAACTTCAGACAACGAGGCCACTTTCGGATCGAGAACCCCCAGTGGGAACATGGGATCCATCCGCCCGGACGGAACCGCATACGGGTACAGGACACGTTCTGGATTAAACATGCTAAGGTGCTGATCTTCTGTACCCACCAACGACCATCGCAGAGCGTAAATGTGGTGACGGATGTTCTGGGTTTGTTCCTGTGATACACACACAGAACTGCAGCAGAACTGAAGCAGAACCGAAGCAGAACCGAAGCAGAACCAAAGCAGAACCGAAGCAGAACCGAAGTAGGTCCGACAGTAACATCAGCAAAAAACAAAGAAAAATAAGAAAACAGAAATCTAGCAAACTTCTTTAAAGCTCGGCATTCTGAGATTCCCCATGGAATAGAATATTATTTATCATGGAAAACACACACACACACACACACACACACACACTAATTAATGTGAGAAGAAAACAGAAAACGGAGCTGCTGAGGTTGGATGGTTCCAGCTGGATAAGCAGAATTATTACACACTGAGCAAGAGGAAATCCCAAAAGAGCCGCCGCACGCCGGACACGAACAAGAGAAGAAAAAAGAAAATAACCCAACACTGACCCAATTAATCAAAAAACAAAACCCATTTTATACCCTCAGAAATCTGTAGTTAAGACGCCACGACTCATTTTCGTGTTAAACCCGAAAATCAGACGGGTCACATCGTTATTATTTAAACAACAAATAAAACATGTTGAGGTTTTCTGCAATTCGCTGACAAAAAGAACGAGTTTACGTCGTTATACGGTAAAGACAAACGAGTGTAAACGAACCAAATATACAACGCTCCGGGATATACGAGAGTGGAAACGAACAGCAGGTTCTCGTGGCGGACATGTTGGACGTTCGAATGCTTTTTTGGATCGTTTGTGTATTTTTGTCCCGTCCGCAATTTGTCCTTCGATCAAAAGAAAAGACAGAAGGAAAAGAAAGGCTCATGAGAAGAAGGGACGTTGGGAGGTTTATTTGCTCAGCGTGAGTGGGCTCTAGACTGGCATGTGGAACGTGGCATTGAAGCGGGCATAAAAGGCTAAAACACGTCACAGCTGGTACGAATAATAAAGCTGTAACGAGTCTCTTTAATGATGAAGCACCGTTTGACTCAGACAGACGGACACGTGGTCTGCAGGTGGGATTGGACGCAGACGCACACACACACACACACACACACACACACACACACACACCCACACACACACAC
>JAUZSU010010790.1:0-11149 GCA_034780255.1 Parotocinclus maculicauda
GGATTTGTTTCGGTACTTTAGGATTTGGTCCGAATAAGCGGCTGGTCCCATTAACCGGTGGTCCAATTAACCGGATTTGACTGTATATGCATGGTTATGTCTCCATGCCAAACCGTATCTCATCTTGTATCCAGGCTAGAGGGGGCCCACTATGGTACTAGTGCCACCTTGGAATTCTACAGTTTTTTCCTCAAACGTCTTTAAAATCTTTTTGCTCTAATGTTGTAACCACTTACATATATCGTCATTACACAAAACATTAAATAAAGGGATTTTTTCACTCACAGCGAATGGCTCTGAGCCGAGGTATGACCCCAGGACTGGCTGGAGGAGTCGTGCTCTCACTTCCCTGGTTTTTTCTCTTATCCACACTGGGCGAGGCTTGAACCGTGATCTTGTGCTCAAAATCTGCATCATAGAAGCAAAGTTCAGTCCAAAGTTAGGAACAAAAAAAATCAGTTGCTGGGTGCATTCCCTATCTTACCCACCAGAGGGCAGACTGATAGAGTTGCTGTCCTTGCCCATTTTTAGCAAGCGGCTCTTCTTGAAGTGGCCCTTGCGCTTTTTGACGCGAGGCTTCTCCTGGTACATCTGATGGATAATGATGTTCAGCTCTCGCTCCACAATGTCGATCTCCCGCTCGGCTAACTCCTGCTCGCGCCTCCTCAGCTGCTCCTCTTGTGTCTTCTGCTCCTCTGCGGCCCGGGCCAGGGCCTCCTCCCACGAACGCAGCTCCTGCATTTCATTAAAGTGGTTATGTAATCCGTGTTTGGGGGTAATTGTATTATCCATTTTATTATGGTTACGGAATCATGTCCATTAACAGAATAAAGAAGATGAATGATGGTTTTAGAGATAGAGAGCAGAAAGAGAGTTTTTACTCAGTCATAATTCATTGGACTTCACTTTATTTTTCAAACTAAACATTCTTGCAACTCTTTTTTTAAAAACAAGGATAATAAAACAACTCATTTATTCTCCATAGTCTCAGGACGAGACTGATCATAGGTGGCAGAACAACACGTTACCTTCTCCTTGGCCCTCAACTCATCAAACATCTGCTGGATCTCTAGCCTCCAGTCCTCCTGCAGTGAATTAAAGGACTCGAGGGGCATCTGGAACATGGACGATTGCTCGATATCCAGCAATCTCTTTAGTATACTGGTAAAGCAGGGACGGCTATGTGGATTCGGGCTCCAACACTCTGGAGATAAATAGAGATGACACAGCATTGGAATGAGATAAAAGCTCTGTTCATGATCTGTAAATTATTCTTGGGATTGTATGGAGTTCTAACCTCCCAGGAGTTGAGCAAAAGCCTCGGGGCACGTGGAGGGGATGGGGAGGGTCAGTTTGTTCATGGCGACTCCATATGCTACGGCCAGGGCGTCAATCTCTCGATACGGCACCTCGCCAGTCAGGAGCTCCCACAGAAGAACTCCAAAGCTGGAGGGGCCAAAAAAAACGTTCAAATATCACTGAGGAGTTCCTTTTCCATTTTTATTTCTAGTTCAAATTAACTGCTACTCAGATGCCCTTAAATGAAAATATTTTTTACAAGGTTGGTCCTGGGCTTGTAGAATTTAACGACCATTAAAACCCTGTTCGTTTATTGTAAAGACATGTTTGGAGGCCTTCAGTGGTACAGGCCTCGTCCTGAATTGTAAGCTTAGCACACAACCCTTAGTCGTACCTCCACACATCACTGCTCTTCGAGAAGAGCGAATGTTTAATGACCTCGGGGGCCATCCAAGCGTAGGTCCCTGCTGCACTCATCTTAGTGGTGCGGTGCCATTCCCGTGCCAGTCCAAAGTCGGTGATCTTCAGTGTCTTAGCGCTCAGATAATCTCTCTCCGAAGGCTCCAGAATGAGAACTGAGGGAGGAACAGAAGAAAAAACAAAGCACCCAAGGTGATGAAGTTAGAGGAAAGCATTGTTTCCGAGCTCTTGAGCTAAAAATGTTCCACATTATTTCTTTTCGATAGAAACTGAGTGGCTTTGTAAAAAAATAACTCAGTCTGTTTGAACCAGAGAGTTTTGTAGTCAAGAACGATGACTTTTTCATCATAAAAGTATAAAAATTGAACAATTTAATTTGTTTCAAATTAACTGTACATTCATTATTATTTATTATACATGATATACTTTATATGAATAGATTATATATTTTGTCAAGCCAAAGTCAAATTTATTTCTATAGTGCTTTTTACATCGGAGCATTGTCTCAAAACAGCTTATATTCTTATAAAATCTTATATTATCATAAAAGGCCAATCCCAAATTGAGCAAGCCCAGGGTGACAGTGGCAAGGAAAAACTCCCTGATTTTAGATTTCACTTTGGAAAATAAATAAAATGTAGCCTAACATGACTGTTAATTATTATCAGATTCTAGTTTTAGCCAAACTAATGCAGTGTAACTTCTGGAAGCAAGTGATGATAATGATTCTATTTTCCTTCTTCTCTCAGGTTTCATCACAAGTCACCTGAATATAAACAATATCCATTCTATACTTTTTAATGATTACGTGTCGAAACATAAAATTTGAACCTGCTCTCAAAAAATGATCCTACTATACTAATCTAAGCTATACTGAACTCCACAAAGCAAGTTGGCAATTGAAACCATCAGAATAAAACGTTTTAAAATAAAACGTGTTCGTTGATTGGATACTGAACTTGTTTTTCACCGTTAGCCAATCAGAGTGCAGATTTTATGTAGACATGCAGAGCAAGGACTGATTTATTCTATTTGAATGGATTGTTCATATTTAATAACGCCAGAACAAAAGTTCATAATGAACAGTACTTCGGCCAGACACGGACAATTCGAGACATTACCAAGTCCAAGTGAGGTTGAAACCTACATAGATATGCATGAATACTTTCATTCAGGTATATAAACAATTTTGCAATAAAAACTACATTTAAAAAACCCAACTACTACGTCACTTTTTTCCCTGAACAGATCAGAATGGCGAATCTAAAAGCCAGGTTAACATGCAGCCTGTCAGGTGACTGGACAACGCCACCAACATGATACTTTCGTTACGTCACCTGTGTGAAACTGGTATATCGATACGTCGAGCCCATGACGTCCAGTGCGCTTATCATACGTAAATCTCTCAGCAGCGAGTGTAAAGATAACACACACGCCTGGCACGAGCACTCAGCTCTCACAGCCAGGGCGCATGCCGACACAAAAGCACTCATGGAAAAAAGCATTCGCATGCTAGGCCGCACAGACGACACACGTCTGGAAGTGAAGTACAGCTTATTACACACACAAACATTTACTTTGTTCTTATTTGTTTAAGCACAGTACATAAGAATCAGCAGTGTGCTTGTACGTTCCCTTAGGTTGTAAGAGGGTATGGTAACAGGGCTGGATTGGTGGTGGGGTGACAAAACTTTCTCTAGGCACACAGTTTCGTGTTACAGAGGGCACGTGTGTTTAGACTGCAAGACTAGTGCTCTGAGAGTTGTCAGGTAGGGAAGGGAGGGACTTAGCGTGCCTTGCCCTTATCACCTGTGCATATGCAAAACACACACACACACACACACACAGAGGGAGAGAGCAAGAGAGAAAGCGAGTGAGTGTGTGTTGAATTCATTTGACTGGTGTTGGGTAATGCCAGTGGAACATCTTATGCTGCTATAATACACTGCTCACAAAAATTAGGGGATATTTAAAAATAAAATGTATATGGCAATATATCAATCACATATTGCCATTATTATTCATCAGGTCAAATAATATTAGATCATTTTTAGAATGAAATATTTAGAAATGAAACCTATACATATGTAATTTCAACTACATTCACTTTTACAGAAGTTAGAAATATTGTCATTGGTTTTGGAACCCTCCCAGTCTTCTAGCCGAATGACAGACCCGAACTTGCCAGAGGTGGGATACGAACTAAGAAAGCATACTATTCTGAACTAGTGCTTTACCAGTTCTGGTTCATATCCCGCCTCTGGTAAGGTGAGATTCTTATGGGACTGTCTCCCGACTCCTGGTGTAAGGTACTCTCTTTGTGTCTCTGTTTGGGCCTCCTGAGTTTTGGAGTCTAGGGGGCTGAGAGTGATGCAGCACAAGTGGTCTAATGGTGTAACTACATGTCACACTGACACAGTGATGTTATCTGTCAGTCTATTGCATCACTTTATTACAAAACAGCTCTCATGTGAACGACCATAAATGTTCACAAGGATGAAAAATGATCTCTGCATTTCATTTATATGTCTGTTTTTGATATGCCAGTGCACCGCCTAACAGGCGACATGACGTGTGTGTGCATGGGTACGTACACTCACACACAGTAAGAGAAAAACAGGACATAAGATGAATATTGACATTCATAATAAGCCATTGTTATGGCCCCACTCTGCCTTTCTATTTCAGTGCTTGTGTCCCAGTGAGGGACAGCTGTCCCCTCAGGCCTCTGTGTGTGTGTGTGTGTGTGTGTGTCTTTGTGAGTACATGGAAACAGAGTTATAAGTGTACAGCGTGGAGGACTGAAGACCGAGTGTATATTTAAGAAGGCGAGGGTGTGTCGCCGATGAGAGCCAGAGTTTGATCTAACACACCTTTGTTTTGCCTCCTGTCTGCTCTATATCTGCATGTGCATGTGGTCATGAGAACATGTTTACATGTATTCAGAGTGATACCTGAGCTCATGGTCACACAGGTTTGGCCAGTCCACCCAGCAGAGCTAACATCAAACAGAGTGAAACTCGTGTTTGCTTGGTCATCGTTTACCATCTACGGTAACTAACTGAGGTCACTGCTAAAAGGGACCAACTCGTTATGCTCGCTTTAAAGTCCATGTGATGGTGCAGCCGATGCTGTTTCTTACAACGAGCAACCCATGAACAGGAATCTCATTTAAGGACGGGTTAAATAGAATCAGAAAAGCAGAATTATGATTATATCACACTCACTAGATTTCCAGTTTATCTTTAAGATTATGAGAATTTGTCCCATCAAAGAAATGAATATCATTCTTTCCAGACCCCCAGAAATCCCACACTATATGCATTAATGGAGTTGTATTGTGTATTTAAGCATTGTTGTTAATAACGTTGCTTCGTAGAAATATTAAAAAGTGGGACTTTAAAAAGAGACCTCTGTTATTTTAGTCACTCTCGCTAGTAACAGGATCACAATATGAATCATACAGGCATGTGATCTCCATAGACAAACATTGGCTGAAGAATGGGCCGTACTGAACACCTCAGTGGCTCTCACTGTAACATGTTTATAGGTTTGAAACTCCAGAAAGCCACTTCATCGTGACTTGACCTTAAATCCATCAGACACCTTTGTGATGATTTGGAATTTCAACAGTGTGCCACGGCTTAGTGTCAAACAACAGTGCCAGAAATCACAGATATGGTCCAAAAACTAGTATAAAGTTGGAAGGGTGAAAACCAACATAGTAATATCATGTTTGGATGCAATTGTGGGTGTCCAAAAACGTAGGTACGCTTGGTTGCATGCTAGCTAATGCCCTGTGAATTCCAGAAAGAATTATTCTGACCCTGACCAAAATAAGCTGCATTAAAACATGGCAAAAAAACACAAACACAATTTCTCTAAGACTGCAAGGGAAGCTCGACTTGCCCTAAAAAAATCAATAATCAAATATGTACGGTTGTGTTAACATTTCATTTACTGGGTTAAAACACGCTCATCTCGAAGAGTTTGTTCAGAATTTACTACTTATCACAAATTGACTGCATCGATTTTGTTAACTTCTCATACAGCCCTATAGTGTCAATACCATCGATTTTAATAAATTGTTTTTTTTAATAATGTCTACAATCAATGCATTTGCGCATTGAAACTGAGTATCTTCACTTTGAAGAGACTGCATTGAACATTTTTTTTGCTCAGCATCTCTGGGGGGTGAATGGAGCTGTGGGCGGGGCTCGTCCGGCCTGGACGCCGAGCTTCTGCATTATGATTGGAGGATCAGAAGGCTGAATCCTGTTTTGATTGACAGCTATTTTGAGATTTACACCGTCACTTATTGGGAGCTCATTGGGAGCTCGGGGGTCCCATCGTGGAATTTACAAGTGAAGAAAGACAAACTAGGGATACTAATGAGGGAGTAAAAATACTAATCAGGGATGGAAATGCTAATGAGGTAATAGGGATACTTTTGAAGAGTATGGATACTAATGAGGGAGTAAGAATACTAATGAGCGAGCAGTAATGCTACTGAGAAAGTAGGGATACTAATGAGAGAGTAGGGGTACTAATGAGGTGATATGGATACTACTGAGGGAGTAGAAATACTACTGAGGGAGTAGAAATACTACTGAGGGAGTAGGGATGCTAATGAAGGAGTAGAAATACTACTGAGGGAGTAGAAATACTACTGAGGGAGTAGAAATACTACTGAGGGAGTAGGGATGCTAATGAGGGAGTCTGCCTATTTCAGACACAGCCACAGCACACAATACTCGTTGCTACCAGGGAATATCAGGCATATAAAGCCTATCTAAAGATTTGATTTACCTAAGGGGAAAATGAATTTATTCCAAAATTGAGTCCAACACCATTTTAGAAAAGTGCAACGGAGCTTGGGAGCTCATTGGGAGCTCAGGGGTCCCATCGTGGAATTTGCAAGTGAAGAAAGACAAACTGCAACCCATTTCTTGGTTAAATGACTTGACCATTTCTTCCATTGTTCATTTTTTATACTGTAAATCAAACACCCAAATTTTTTCCTTGTTTCAGTTTAACATAATTTCAACATTTTGTACCCATTTCTTCAGCCCAGCTCTGCTGGCCATTGAAAGGACACTGGTCGCGTCCCTGGAAAAGACTTACGATAGGTTCACAGACCATTTTCTTGAAAAGGAACAGGGACATTTAAATAAACTGACACATTTTAAGCTGTAAGCATGTAAGCTGACAATGAGCTTCCACTCTTTGAAAAACTAGGAGCCGCCACGGGAAACAAGTGTATTTAACCTCCGAGGTAATTATTTATCCAAATCTCCATCCAACTAAGCATTTGTATGCGTGCTGGAAGAAAGCATTTCCTTTTAGCTAAACAGAGAAAGTAGGCATCTGAAATGTTCTAGATGACACTGGGACTGGAACCTCATTCTTGGAAACATACACTTAAGGTGGTTTTGCCTTGAAAGAAGGATGGTCATACAAGAAGAAATACAAGGTCAAGTATGATGAAGAACTTTGAATTTCCCCTCGGGGATCAATAAAGTATCTATCTATCTATCTCTATCTAGAACCTTAAATTGACCTTCATTCATACAGTAAAATCTCTCAGTAGGACTTAGTAGTCCAGTTCCTGGCTGCTGAACCAATGGGAAGCAAATGGAAGCACTGTATACAAGGGCACTAATAATAACAAATGTATTTTAAATTGGAAAGACGTTTTTTATAACCAGTAATTCTGGACTACTTGTCCAACCAAACTATATGCATTTGCACTCAAAAGCATATGGGCTGGTAAAAAGTGTGAAAATGGGGCCGTGCACCAATGAGGATGGTCGGCGCAAGCTAAACAGGACTCGTTTGGTCCACTGGCTGCATGTTTTCCTGTCTCTAGTCTCCTTTTTTCATCAGACAGCCCTACAGACATTCTCTCACCCCCTCTATTGCATCCTCCCTCCCTCTGTTCCCTACTTAACTGCACCGGCGTCTAGAAATCGTCTGCGGCGTGATCCAGGCTCACACTGCACCAAAGGATGAAAGCACAAGGATGGACAGGGAGACAGAAAGCCGACAGGGAGGAAATATGGTAAACAGTGTGTACATGTACGTTTAAATATGAATATGCAATAAAAACAAACCTCATGTTTTAAATGAGACATATAATTACAGAATGTGTAAAATGACAAAATATGTGGTGTTCTGTGTTCATATTAAATAAATCATTGTACAGGAAGTGACAGTATGCCCTCTAGCATTGATAATTATGGTATATGGTATGGTGTTCAGACATCCAGATTGCATAACACGTGTCAGAGTGCTAGCTGTGACTGCAGGCACCACCAGAGGGCAGTAGAAGTGCTGTGCACAGTCTGCAATAGGTTTCTTTAGATGACATGCTGGCGGTAAATGGGTTAAATGTCTCACATAAGGCTTGTTTTACCTCTGTAGAGTAGCACCATTTAGAAACATTGTTTTTCAATTGTGAGGCAACTGCCTCAAGAAATTCTCTTAGGTTATATAGATGCCCTTCCCGATGGGACAAAATGACCAGAACATCGTAAAGATGGGACTGTGGTAGTCTAGCGGTTAAGGCACTGGACTCTGGACTTGAAAGCCCTGGGTTCAAATCCCACCTCTGCCAAGCTGCCACAGTTGGGTCCTTAATCAAGACCCTTAACCCGCCATTGCTTGAATTGTAAGACTATATGAGTTGTAAGTCGCTCTGGATAAGGGCGTCTGCTAAATGCCGTGAAAAACAGCAATTCGGCCTGTCATGATAAACTCACTGAAATAATTCCTGTTCTATAAGATATTTCCCCTGGACCCCATGTAAGTTTAGCTAAAATTTTACACACACAACTGCCCTATTTCTATTATTACCAGCCTGGAACTTGTAAGAACTGAATCATGTTGCCTGGTCCCAACATGCGCAGGTTCCTGATTTGATCCTGGTTTCGTTCAGATCCAGATTTTTGTGACGACGTCTTTGTAACAACGTCCACTGTTAAAATTATTACACACATAAGACTGTATTGAGCTGGCTTGGTTAGTATTGCCAATCATTTTGACACACACACAATTGGCAGAGATGACTTTACAATTTTTGCCCTAAATGTTGTTTGTTAGGACACAACCAAGCAGCCGTACATGGATAGAGCTGCTCTCCTGTTACTTCTTTCTGTAATAACAGTGGTGTCCCATGTTACTGATACAACGTCTTTGCTCCAGACCTGACACTGACTCCCTTCATCAATGCCAGCATAGCACACTTACACGTTACACTACGACTACACAAAAACCGTACGACTTCATACAGTACAGATTGTGTCAGTCTTTATTGATGAACAAATTTCTCAGACATCTATATACTGAACTGTATTAGTAAGTACAGACTGCACAGTGCACACTCTAAGGCCACACTGTGTCGTTTTTTTTAAAGCTATTTGGAATGCAAACCACAAACCAGGAACTGGAGGGAAATTTGCCTGGACAGAAGACAGTGATGGCTCCCTCTGCACTGATCCCTGCTTCCAGCCTTCATTTCTACACTGGTATATCAGATACATAATAAGACATCTGATCAATATCTGGTTGCTTTAACAGCCAAGATCTTAAAAATGATTACATAATATATATATTATAATTGGAAAAAAACCTGTTTTATAATCCTGGAAATAAAGTACATCAGTACATCATGTTACAGTACTACACTGAACTCTACCATATTTTATTTAATATTATTACATATTCTTATGTTAACTGCTTATTTATGTATCCCCAGCATATTATTATTGTCTGGTTTACACTCATGTTGCAGTGTTTATCTTATTCTGACTTGCTGCTCAGACAAGTCAATGAACACGACGGATCCACGAGCAGAGGTGGAAATTAAAGAACATTACCACATTACATTACCTTACCAGTCAGGCTCGTTATCTCAAATTAAGACTACAGCATGTTTTATATCGTTTTTTTGAGGATGACTTTCCGTTACTTGTTTTGTCCCAGGCTGTACATAATGTTTGTCAGTATATGTGCTTGTCCTATTGTAAGTAGTACTCGTTTGTTTGTCCCCAGACTACCTGTATATTTATTCTAACATACAACTATATAAACTGGTTCACATTCCCTCGTAGAGTCTCTGTTTTATACGTCTGAGCTTCTGACAGTGCTACACCACATACACATAATTCATTAACATTTTAAAAATAACATTAAACAACAGGAAAACGTATTACTGCAATGCCAGATATTAAAACGTGTTCCATGGTCGCATGACTGAACACAGCATCAGGACAGTATTTACAAGCAGAACACAGAACAGGACAAAAATAACAAAAACCAAGCTCTCTTGGCTGTTTTGTCTCCACACCGCTAACGCTAATGAGCCTCATGCTGTTCAGAGCCACTATTGTGAAGTGGTATGTGGAGTAGTATTGACTCCTCACTATACAGTACAGTAAACACAGCTTACAGTCACAGTTATGGCTGTAAGGACAATGAACTTGTCTTATAGCTGGGCGTGTTTAAGTTCAGCACTAGCATGGTCGTGCGCTAGCTCCGTGAGAGCATGTGAGCCGCAGTGCCAGGCCGCATGGTGCAGCGGCATCCTTAACAATACTCCTCTGACGTCCAGTGCGCCATTTTTCCCCGGATCTGGTGCTATGCGAGTGTGTTCACAATCGTGCTGTGATCATTCTGAATATTACAAATGACAATTGGGTGTTTTTTGTGGCCGATGTAGGTTAAGAGTAGCGATTGGGAGCGTGTGTGTGTGTGTGTGTGTGTGCTGTGCGGGTGTGGATTAGGTCCCTGTTTACACTGTGCCTCTCAGTCATGTGAGCTCACGATCAAACCTTGGACTCCAGCGAGGCTACTTTGGTTACTCGTTAATAAAACAGCAGCTCTAGTGAGAATATAAGCACCAGGTTTTTGTACATTCCTGATAAATGCCTCGTGAACGCAGCTCGCGGTCGTTTGTTTGTCATTTCGGTGTCAAACACAGTTCACTAGCAGCTGCCTCTAGTCATGTCTTTATTGATCTGTGTGGTGGACACTGGTGTAGATACTGCCTGGTGGTACAGACTCTGGACATGTCCCTGTCCATCTAATGCACATGCAAACTTTGTAATTACACCCTCTAACCCTTATGTTACTCAGCCTGGACATGTATCTACAATTTGCTGTGAGCTAATCTAACAAATATAGGTGACCCTGACTTACAGCTTTTCTATATTATATTTCAAATCACTCATCACATTGACATTTTTGGGTCCAATCGTCTATAGGGTCATTATCAACAAATCTAATTTTGGCCAGAGACTTTTACACAGTACCGTACATTATGTTTGAACTATAACGTAGGACGTTCAGTTTAAATACAGTCGATTCCGGTTAATAAGACCACCGGTTAATGGGACCAGCCGCTTATTCGGACCAAATCCTAAAGTACCGA